>BLKR01004861.1:0-95948 GCA_011170035.1 Teleogryllus occipitalis | reverse complement strand
TGTGTTGCATTTTCCACCCTTAACTCTACAAAATATAAAACCATTAAATTCAATATTTAATATTGACATTCACAGGGGAGACTGCGCTTTCTGGCACCAGAAGGGAGGTTTTACGCAATACCACTTGCGGGGTTGGTTAGAACAAACCTTCGGGTAGTTTTATACTTGCATGGACTGAGTTGACCCAATACTTCCATGAAAGTAATAAATGAACGTTAAAGTGAGTTCTTTTTCCATGATTTCTACACAAATTTGTCACCGTTTGATCTTGCAGAGGAGCCTCACATTAGCTCACACTACTGTAGTCTTGGTAGTTTCGAATCAAGTATTTAAACATCAGCCCTTAATTTGATGTAATCATTGTATTGGTGATTTTAATAAAATTACTTCTTGTCTTTTTTGGAATACTGTGTAGTAACATTTAGTTGTTTCACGCTGAAGAGAACAAAAGAGAGCTTTTACTTACGACAAACGAGACAGGTTTAAGCTCCAAAGAAAGAAAAATGAATCTATAAAAAATAAATGAATGATAACTCTTTATAAAAATAAAACATCTCTGGATGATAACATAAAATTAGACCCTTTCGCGTCCGCTTTCCGTAATGTAAGAGGGACCACAGGAGGAGAGCGCGTTTCTCCGTGACTCCAACAGACGGACGGCGTTGTTGTGGATTCAACACGATGTGTCGTTGGTCTAACATGTGCCACTCGCTCGTGACATCTCACGAGCGGCCGGAGAGATTACACAGTGTGCTAACTGGGTTGCCATGTAGTAGGCCAAAACAAGGACCCACAGCGCAGGACCAAATTATAAATTCAATGAAAAAGTTGATACTTTTTTGACGGACGTCAAAAATGACACAAAATTTTATTGAACCAAAATAGTACATAATAGGGTGACAAAATGAGTAGTGGACACTTCTCGCACAAATTTTAAAAATAATAATTGAAGGCTTCCCACTGACTTTAAAGTGGGAGAACAGGAAGCTTATGTGAGGATTAGAACCAAGAAATTTATTTCTTTTCCATTATTCTACACTTGAATAAGCTGAACAACTCTTATTATTACTGACATTGCATAATGTAACATGAAGGAATTCTTTGGACAGAGACATGTACAGGAGCAGAATATTGAATAGCAATTTGGGTTTCACTACCAAACTTTTGCACTTTTTATGTGGTCACTGTTGGAACAAAATCGAGACTCAGAAATAAATTAAATTATAAAAATTAAAATTTAGACAATTGCTCATTAAGTTTCACATAACTTTTGTTTTTTAGCCCAACAATTTTGAGAAAACCACGAAAATGTTCTTAAGTGTGCCCCCTTCCGGTGATTTTAGCCTAGATGAGAAGGCAATAGCAGAAAAAATAGTTTTATTGTGTGGATATACTTGGCAGCCAGAGTACGAAAATGATCGATACTAACCTTAGTTTAAAAACCAACCTCAAGTGAAAACTGCCAACCACCCCAAACTGGATGTTTTATTAAAGACGGCTGTTGAGGGTACAAGGAAACTAAAAATCAAAACAACTGTTACATGAAAAACAAGAACTTGGTTGAAGATTTCAACTGAAAAAGAGAGGCAAACTCTTTTCCTTTACAATATTACAAAAGGCGAACAAAGAACTACAAAAATTCTACTTCCAAGCTCAAAAACACTTCGATATCACGATACTATCAGATTTGCACTGATTCATACTGTGATGTCTAAGGGCAGTTGGGTTGATCCGTAGTTTAGGGTGGCACGGTTCCTTTGGTTCCTTTTATGATTCATTATTTCTCGCGATTCCTATGTTTATAGTTGCGCGGTTCATTTGAATCACTGGTTGAGTGATCGAGAATAATTGTGTTCTCTTTAAAATAAATTCTCTTAAAAGTGAGAGAGGTATATAATACAGCGTGAGCGCCGAAGCGACAGCGGAGGCGCGAACCAGGTCTCGAGAGCGAGGGCCGGAAGGCCCTCGCGAACGTAGCACGTTGGATCCGTCGGGTAGCGACGTGCGATAGCACGTCGCGGACCACTTGGTGAAAAAAATGCGTTGGTTAAAGAATTGTGTATGTTATAAAATTAAATTTGTAGCGTGAAAAATACGAATAATCAGTTCACTTAATGAGAGTACGTTGCTACGTGGATTTACACGTACAGGGGGCTTTAGAGCAGTGGGGTAGTTATTCTCCCGATCAACCTTTAATTTAAATAATTATATTTATTGCTGTAACATCATGAACTTAACTACACGCGACTACTACGTATAAACAAGGATTCAGCTCATGGAGTCGATTCTCTTCTAATGAACCGAATCAGTGAATCAAAGGAACCGTGCCACCCTATACTTCGGATTTACCGGCAGTTGTCATAAGGGACACGTGAAACAAAGCTAGGCCTTGTGTGACAACCAAACCCTTGTGACAACCAGTCTCGGTCTCCCCTACTGTTTTTTTATTGTGACTTGAATTACATTTGAATTTCGCATTGTTCTTTTTATTACTCTTTACCCTCTTCTTTATATCTTTCTTTACATTATTGGTGTCGCGCCCTTGTACTTTTTGTAGCATTGTACTAATAGTTTACAGTAATATTTGTTTTTCGGTTACCATTAATAAATATTGCAGTAAAATTTCAAGTCACATCACATGACATTATTTCAACACTCCAGTCATCACTCTTATACATTATAGTTTTATACAAATAAAATATATTAGTATACAAATAATATCGTTTGATCGTAGGCATTTTGACAAATAAATATGTTTACGTCATGTCTGTGCTAACTGTGATCTCTGTTTGTTTCAGGTATTTCACTCACCCAGAACTTTCCGTGTGGCAAAGCGTATTTTGGTCCAGTGAAACGGTGATGTAACATGCAATGTCCTTGTTGGACAATTATCATATATTGTAATATAATTACTCGACTGTACGCATACCATGATATTTTTTCTCAAGCAAAAAGAACTTGTTTCTCTAATCTATTCGTGCTATCGTAAGTAAGTTGCCGACAGGAAAAAGTTGTACGGTGAGATAAAACAGGCAATTCTCCTTGCAAAATGCTCGCGTCTATGAACCCTTACATGCTCTTCACGTTTTTAAAAGAAGAACACACTTTATTATGTATTATTACCTAAATCAAACCATCACTTAATAAAAATTGGAGTGCTTCAGGAAGTAGTATTACAGTCCGCCGTGGCATATTAACTTGAATGCTTAGTTGAAAAAGAAGTGCCAAACCTTTACATAACTTAAACTGATGTCTCAATGTTCTACAATACATTTTGGCAATAAAAACTACTGGTGCTAAAATAGCGCATAGTGTCTCGCATCACTTCTGAATTTACAATTTTAGAATATTCAGAGTTCAACGAAAACGAGACTCGCGCCATTATTTTAAGCGTCCCTCTTTCTATCCGTTGAAAAAAATTAAAAGGAAAAATTTCGAACAAAAGAATTTTTAGGAATTTTTTTTTAGTAATATTGATTTTTTTGTGTTCAGCTTGGTTTACCCGAGCGCCCTTTAGCAGGGGGAGCGCTGCGTGACCTTGATATACGTTCAAAATATCTGTTAAATATGGGTGGCAAAAAGAATTATGCAAAAAATGCTTATCTAACATTTGACAATATGTATACCACTGGATTCGTCTTTTTGCGCTCGTCATGATAGACTAAAAATGCGAATAGTTCCATTAAAAAAAATCAAAGTTACTTTAATATTTCGTTAAATACAAGTGATAAAATAGAAATGAATACATGTATCACTTTGCCCATTCCCTCATGCATTTCCGTAAAAACCGAATTGCAACAACTTCAACCGTTCAAATAATTCAGGAGGTGCTAAAGTTACGTGACTCACTGCATGATGAACAGTCTGTCGTCATTGACTGTCAGCCTGTCAAGTTGACACTACATTATTATTCTTTTTCATAGTTTACCCTCTATAATTCAGTTTCTCTTATTAATCATAATTTCTATAAGTTTTTATCTGTATCTCTCACGTTCACTCTCTTTCCCCTTTCTCATTCTTTCTCTGCTTTCTCTCATCATGTCTCTCCTTTTCTCTCTTTTTTCCCTTCTCCCTTCTTTCACCTTCTCCATACCTTACATCCTCTGTCACCGTCTCTTTCCCTCTCTCCGATTTTTTCCTTCTTTCTTTCCTCTTCTCCCTCTCTCTTGCACTCCCTGTCTCGTTTTCTCATGCTCTCTCTCTCTCTCTTCCTGAGCTACAATTTTTCACCTCGGGCGTCGATGTGACGTCTCCGCGCAGCACCCGTAAGCTGCGAGGCGCGCGGCACAAACAGGGGTTGTTTTCGTGCCCCGCCCCCACGCCCCCGCCCCCGCCCCCGCCCACGATGCCTATTGGCGCCTTATCGCCCCCGACGCGAGGCGACGCAGTGGCGGCGCTACGCTCTCTCGGGCGCACACTGGGCCCAAGCGACAACAATACGCGCGCCTCGCGTGCTTTCCTTGATTCTCTAGTGATTCCGGGCGCGTCAATTGCTAATGTCATTGGTCCTGTATGTGTAGTGCATGTTTTTTCTGTCGGGAAGTGGCGGTGATCTTCCCTCGCTGGATGGGCCGACGTACCTGTCGGCTAGAGGGGTTTTCCCCAACCAGGTACATCCCACCAGCGGGGCACCGCCGCAACCTGGACAGGCTCTAAGCACCCGTCATATGTGGTGAAGTAAATGTCACGTGATGTCCTGAGCCACTTCTCCCGGTTGTTTTCTTTGAGTTTTCTAATGTGCTATCACGGTAAATGGACAATGACATATATTCTGTGAAAATAAACTGATGTAACATAAAAAGTACACCTTTTTATTCGAAAGTGTTTCCAGATTCCCTGTTTACGTTCTGTGTATATTGCCTTATGAAAAGTTTGCAAGTGTCAGTTTTAGCAGTTTTCATGTCAAAGCAAAATTTTGTTGTTGTTGTTGTTATTGTTGTCGTTAAAAAGGCGCCTCTTTTCAATTAAAGTCGTCGGCTTTGCCAACGGAGTTGCAGTTTATGGTCAATCTTAACACAACATATCCCAGGAAACGGAGCGCCTACACTCCTTTTTAACTAGTTTTAGAAATGCAATTATTATTTAAAAGATCCCTAACTGTCTTTATACCTTCTTTCCGTAAGCTGCCAGCCACTGTAGATGATATTTGTGCTATGACATATATATTTAAAATTTTCAATTGAAGTAAGTATTTATTATTTCACTATTGTAAAAAGGTTTAGCATTTTGATTTAAAAATCTAGTTGTTAAAAGGAAAGATGGTGGCGGACATCTTTCCTTTTAAACTATTTCGCCCCAATGTGCGCCATCTCGACCCACTGCGTCGCCGCTGCCGCCAACGTGCGGGTTTCACTGGACAGGCTGCCGCTGCAGGTGCCACTTGTTCCACAACAATCGCCTGCCTTCTGCCACTCGTGGAATTTCGCACCATAAAATTTCTCTGGCCGGCCGAGAAACTTCTTTCCAAGAACCGTTGTAGACGTTCTGCAAATGACGGCAAAGCATTTTTATTTTCAATTACTCAAAAGTATTCTTTTAATTCACACGTTCTTGAAATATTGTGTTAAGTAATATGAAAGGAAATAAATTTAATTATACTTAATATTGTTATACTAATAAATTAAAGTTATAGCAGTATTATTATTAATAATAATATTAATATTAATATTATAATTTCTTTGTGATAGAATTACGAGTTCCTCTGGAATATCCAAGTGTTAAAGAGGAGAGTCTACACTACCACAGTTTACTCTTCCAGCATCCATCTCATTTGGTTTTTTTTTAACAAACGCCTTTTATTAACCGTTAGTCTATAACTACGGATTTGTAGAATACCGTTCAATGTCCTATTATCGAAGAAAAGGCTGTTGAAGGCGAGAAAGAGGAAATTTAGTTGTGTTGAGAATTCCTACACTCTCAGCAGTGTTCCGTTTGTATTCAAAGTGACGCTACATTTGTAGTTAGTAGAAATGGACTGTATATCTGTTGTTTAGGAAGGGGCTTAAACTCCAAGGGCGACTAAAATTAGTGGGGGTTTTCTGTATGTTGCGAGAAAAACGTGTGAGTCCATGAATAAACATACTTGAGTTTATACATGTGCCTCCACTAGCGCGCTGGAAAGGCAGGCATTCTCATGTGCCACATTCGCGACTCGCTTTAGTCGTATGGTATGGTGACGTGTTAAAACACTGTTTGAATAGTTTTTTCAATATTAATGTGGTACTGTAGTATTTTTGTATAAAGACCAGCTATTTAGGTCTAATTATATATATTCTTCCATGTAAAGCAAATTTCATAGTTCTTCAAATTGTCGAGATATCTTTACATGCCGTAGAACCAATCTTGTAGTATTTTGACGTTACATAAATACGACTGTTATTTCAGCGATTGTTTTAAAAAGCATAAATTGTCTTAAACGATAATCTATTTTCATTCACGAAATGATGAATTCGTACATTATTTTTTTATCTGGTCCTGGTACTAAGATTCCATTCACATTGATACTTTAATGAAAGGTTATGAAATATAATTAATATTATAGTACTGAATGGTAATTAATACTTTTTAACAATAAATTAAATAATGAAATAATTACCTTTTTAAACAATGCCAAAATATGGTTTCACTGATATCACGACTACAAATCAATTTCAAATATATGTGCATCTTCTCAGTCAAAAATCGAATAATTTAGCGTTTGAAAGAATTTAGCGTTTATAAATCAATAACAAGATCATGTTTGAAAAAATAAAATTCAAAACACTGCGTTTCAAACAAGTCGCCATACAAATAACCCTAGGTGAGGCTCGAAAACGGCAAATGGAAACTACTCATCTTTCTAGAGCTTTAGGATAAAATGAGTATCATTCATTCGATGAGAATCGCGTATATTATGTTCATACTATTCCTTACCAGCACATGCAAACTCTCTTAAATACTTATGAACCTCCATTAGAATCATTTCGGGCTCAAAATATTCAACTTTACTCCGAAATGAAAGAAAAAACACAAATTCACATGTGTTAGATTTAAAAACGTAAATAATTTATTATGAAGGTATTTCTCTGACTGAAGAGCGTATTCTTATATACGTACGTTATACACTGAGAATATTTTCTCTGCCGACAGCTGATTACTTTTCCGTTTTAAAACTTCGTGATAAGTATTGTTGAACTGACTTGAGAAAAGAACTTCTGTGTAATGGGAATGTCAGCAACAGACTTACACGGCTTGTTGCGTTGTCGCCTGCCAAGTTGACTTGACTGTTGCTACCCCGCGTCAAACACTGACGCTGCGGCTCTAACTCGGCGCAGCGGAGCGCATGGGGCCCTATCTTGTTCCGGAGCTTGCTCATCCTTCCGGGAGGCTAGTGTGGGCGAACGCCTCCCGCACCAGATAGCGACTCCGACATGAGACTCTACGCAAATGAACTCTTGTGCTCTTCTCTCCTTCGCATTATATTTCCAATGATTAATAAGTCGCTGGGTTTATCGATGACTGAATAATCGGCTAATTAATTCATATTTCCGTACACGTCAACTGCTATGACCATTAGTCCGTATTATGTTGAGTTGTGAACCCGGAGGGTACGGGGTAGCTCCCCACCTGGATGTTTCATAAATTTTGCTTTGAAAACTTTTGAGAAAGGTCAATTTTATACATTTCCTGTGACAATATTTACCTAATTTTTAGACAAACATTTTGCACTTCTGAAATGTCTGGAATGGTGATGCTGTCGCTCTCTCTTATCAACGCTGAGAAAAATGCGCGAGAGAAAGCCGATCTCACAATGTTGGTGACGCAGTCTGACGTCCCCATTTAATGAGAGGGACTGAGCGCATAAACCACGATGTGTACTGGGCCACCGGTAACTCGCACCATCGATTTGATGTACAACGTGCTCGTAACCTGAAGATGGTTTTGCTGGCGTGCAAGCAAACAGGCCGCTTCAGCTGTCCGGCAAGTTCCTTTTAGTTTGATTACCCAGGAGTAACACGTTCCCTTTGTCTTCGAAAAGGTACACAGCTGACCGACTCATCCATTTACGTGCTATATTGATACAAACAACATACATAGAGAGTGCTTCAAAGTGTCTTCGCAGTCGTTATTTTTTTATCGCTTCTCATTCCTTTTCCCGTTAGGCCTCTTGTAAAAATGAGGACAATAATTATGAAGAAACAATTTATTTTTCGCGTAGAAACCATTCCTAGGATACTTCCTTTTATTTTTCTGTATATACCCTCTCTTTACGAAGATCATGTACAAATTAAGAACGAAATATTCCTATCACGATCTTTATGTTAATCTCATAGCAGATTTTTAGAGTTTTTTGGTATAGAAATGGTATCTTTCATTATTTCACAATTATTTCTATTGAAAGACGTAACTTTAATATCTGGAGTTTGAAAATTTGCTTTTGAAACATGCCATATTTTGTTGAAACTTGTTACTATACCAATGTCAACATAACGCATTTGAAAGACCTGCAGATTTAAATTTTGCTCAACAGAGTTAATTCTGTATACTAAAATATTATATTGCATTTATACTGAAATATTACATGGTCCAATTCGTCCTGGTATTATTTAGAGATCCCAACGCTTTCAAGGTATTAGTATTTTCTAGTTTTAATAATGTGAAGTCTTAAAAGAAATACCTCGGAAATAATGAATTCATTAATGACAATGACTTTCATTACATAAAGTCACCAACTTGTATGATTAAAAATGTTTCACTTACTTGCGATGCCTCTCTTATCGTTATCATTCACGGATGTTATTTGATGTTCTTGAGCGCCTCGGAAACATACTTTTTTGTAATAACAAAAACTGGAAACATGTTCCTACTCACCACAAAAAGGTATGTGAAAGCAATTCAGGGCCATACTTTGTGCGCATATTCAAGCAGTGAAGTCTGACCATAATGAAGTTGACTCAAGACAAATGATTTTATTATGGTTTGCTATCTCGAGTAATTATAATGTATTGTAGAAACATTCCAACCACTTTTTTAAAAGTCATTTATGGGCCCATCATTAAATTTCTGTATTCGCTTTTATTTCATTGCACATAACAATTTCAGATTGTGACACTAATTATAATGCATTCATATTACTGAACTAGAATAAAATCATAGTCACAGAAGATCATTGCCATAGACTAGATCCTTGCCTGTTGAATTATTCCTTTGATTTGGACAGCCACAGAAAACTATATCTTTTCATTGGGTTAGCGTTATGTTTTTTAAAGTGAGATTAGACTTGCATAGCAATGTTTTCCACTCGAAAGACTTCTAGGTAAGATTTCACTTATTTTACCTGGCTCGAATCTATTACACAGTGTCTATAAAGACATTGCAATTTTTCATTTGCTATGACTGATTGTGTATTTAGTATCCCTAATTCGTGAAGCGGAAATAGTATAGTTTCGTACCGAAATACTTTGTGCTCAAAATTAGCACAGGTTATATTTCGATGGTGATTCATTGCGCCGAATGAAATTTCGGTCCATTTCATACCGGTTGAAATGGCTCAGAGCATCAACTGAAGCGACTGTAACTGGGGGGTTCTGGGGTTCGAGTTCCGACGGTGGCGGATTTTCGACCATAGCTACTAGATAGGCAGATCGAATGTCTGGAGGAAGATTACGACCGGCTGCTCTGATCGGCAGTTTCGCATGTGTTGTTTTTGTTAGTTTGTTTTTTCGATAAATTCGAGTACCAATATATTTTTTTTAATTGGTTATGTAAGGTCGCATCAACATCTAGGTCATCAGCGACCACTATTGATGTTAACGGTATGGTAACTATGAAGATGAAACAGTATGGTGATGATAAGGGGTGAAAGGACGAACACAAATATAACCATGCCCGAGGCGGGACGATCCCGCGACCCTTTGGTCCGAGATCACTACGACACTACTGCCTTAGCGATCTCGGCCACCGGGCCGACACTATATTTCTTTCTTCTTCTCTGTTTTATATCGTTTCTGTTTGTACCTGCACGTACCATTTTCATTCCTTCCTGAGCAAATGTGGTACGGTAAGGTTAAAGTGCGAATCTGAGTCATTTTCGAATTATTTTCAAATTCACGTTATCCGAAATGGATGGATAGAGCCCGAAGTGTGCAGAGTGTGGCCGGCCAGGGCGCGGGGCGGGGCGCGGGGCGGGGCGCGGGGCGGGGCGCGGGGCGGGGCGCGGGGCGGGGCGCGGGGCGGGGCGCGGGGCGGGGCGCGGGGCGGGGCGCGGCGCGGGGCGGGGCACGGGGCGGGGCGGGGCGCGGGGCGGGGCGGGGCGCGGCGCGGGGCGGGGCGCGGGGCGGCGGGGCGCGGCGTCTGTGCACGCTGCACAGCCCTGGAGCCGCGCGTGCTTCCGCAGGAGTTGCTGCAATTTCTGCTCCGCTCGGAATATTGCGGTCGGCGGCGACCTGATAAGCCACAGAGCTCGTTCTTCGTTCCGCTGCCGCACTTCCGCCGCGGTTCCTTGGGACCAAGCTACTCCTGCGGTGAGGCCCAGTGGGTGGGATCCTCCTTCAAGGCGCACACAGTTCAAGACTCTGTTGGGTCATTTTTATTTTTTCGCACTTTATTGATAAGTAAAACATAAGCTTTAGTGTGGTGTTAGAGGCTTATATCTAGGAGCAATGGAGTTACTGCATTTATTGAAAATCCTGAATAAAGTAAATAGCTACAACAAAATGTGATTTCAGTATATGATTAATAAATAATTAAATAATAATAATAATAATAATAATAATAATAATAATAATAATAATATAATTGAATTGAATGAGTGATCTCGTTACATTTAAGACAATATAACTTTCAACATCCAGCGTAACTGGAACTTAACAAATTATCTAAACATGTTTTCGAAAATATTTCTTAGCTTATCCCATAATTCTCAGTGTATTGCCAGTTAATATCTTGTAAAGTTATAGGGAGTGGTGCTCCCAGACAATTTTCAATTATAGACTATGTATCATGTGAATATATTACATAGAATTGATGTCTTACAGCATTATCATAAAATATACAATTTAAGATCTTGTAGGTCCGTATATAGATTATCCTAGTGATTGGAAATGCACTCCTTCATGTTGCATCAGTTCTGAGCTCCCATTCGAATAATAATAATAATAATAATAATAATAATAATAATAATAATAATAATCGCTGCGTAGAGTGAACAATTTCACTTAAGAAATGTTTGCCAGGTATTAGTCGACCGAACTATTTCTGGATGTTTATCTCCTGTTAACCCGACGTACAATCTACATCGCATTATTTGCGGTTCCCAAAAAGTATCACACCACTGGCCTCCACACTGCGAATCTGAGAACTAATGTGCGTTTACAAAAAGAAAATGAAAAAATGTTACATTTTGGCTTGGCTTTGGCCAAGTTTGAGTTAACGAATACGTTTACTGTGTTGAGAGAAAAGCTTGTACTGTGTTGGGAGGACACGAAAAGTGCACTAGTAATCATCGTCAACAAAAATCAATCTGAAAGCGTGTTCGAAAAAGACCTGATGATTCTCACGTTCTTCAAGCAATGCAACAGAAAATAAAATGGCGAAATACCGGTCAAAATCATGAACATGAACATGAAAATGAGATTTTTGAGAGTGAATTCGTTGCTTTGTTTTCAAGAGAACAGCTGTAATTTTAACTTTTGCCTTTGGATTTGAAGTGTTGACCGTAATGACATAGGTTAAACGGAAGAGTCGAATTTCAATACATGCAAAATCTTTTCTATTCTCCTTTGGCTATTTATTGAGATTTACGACAATTGAATTGAATAACATCGACCTAAATGTTCATTTTATAACCTTTAAATTCTTCGTGTTACTCAAAATTGAAGGATAATTTTTCTTTTGTAATTAAGAAACATATCACTCTCAATATTATTTTTAACATTCTTAAAGTCTCTGAAATTAATCACATTGAAACATGTCAATGTGTGTTCCAATTACACAAATTATCTATCCGCGAGCGACCCGCACAGCGTCACGACATATGACAGAATGTCTCTTTTTTTATTACTGCTCAGCCCTCCAGAGCTCGGTTTCCCCTTTCTACTGTTTTTGTCTCAAAAAAATCAGACATACTTTCGCAGTAGTAGACTATCGTTGCTCTCTCCAACCAATCCCCAAATCGTTTTCAAGTCTGATTAGCCACGCCGTCATTTTCAATGCCAGATGAATATTTATTTATCTTGACAACGACTTGGTAGCCGTTGCTAAGGCGCCATATTCCTATTTAATTACCCTAGCATTTCCACCCATTTACGACAAATAATATTTAATAAAAAATGATCCACATATTGGTATGTCACAACATGTTTTTTGACATCATGTTGGGTGCGTTAGGAAGTTGTGATAGACCACACACTGTGCAGTTTCTCCACCTATCTCGGCCACTAATTGGTCATTTCGCAAATCGGAGATTCTCGTGACTTAAGCGAGGCTTTCTCTTTCATTAGATTTTCTTTATCGCCCTCCGAATCCATTGGTGCCCCTCCGTTAGCTTTTATTGTTCCACGGGTATATTTATATTTTTGCGCAACCTTTTGTGGCCGCCGACTAAGTCTCAATCCAGCGATCAATCATTTCTCGTTGCTCGCTTATCCAATCAGCGGAACAAGATGCTTCGTTGCGTAAGCCATCTCTCAATAAAATAAGAGGAGCCTGCGCCATTGACTCATCTTAAACTATTAATTATGATTACATTCACATTTGAATTGAAAAAAATGAATTGAATTGAAGTATCGTTACATCGGGAGAGCCATGAAAAGGTACAACTGAGTACTGAAAAGTTTCGGAAAGATTACAAGGTATTTGTATTAATGTGACAGAATATTATTTATCAGTCAACTTCTTTCATACATTTTTCTCCTCTAGTATGAGATGTTTCTAATGCAGTTTCATCTAAAGATAAGTGTTTTTTCTGCGACAAATTTAGATTTGAATGCAAAACCGGAGACATTATTCCAGAATTTACTCGTCATTACGGCATCGTTCGTATAATGTTTTATGAACCTAATATAATTTCTTATTGAGGTAATTGTCTCTCCAGGCACGAAGGGAAATCGAAATATCTAGACGTGATAACCAGTACAATCGTTTTTATATATTTTTAGTTATGTAAATGAAACCTGAAAATCTTTTAAAAGACACACTTTAAATTCACAAATCCGTTGGGTTTTTAATTTTAAGCTTTACATAATTCATAATTAATTTGGAAATCGTGTATTGATAATACACTTTCGAAGTGTATAATAAATATGTAAAATTTATGGAACTAATAGTCTAAAAATCCAATGACTTTTGTGCACATAACAATACTAAAGAATTGAACTTCTTCAAAGAATGCTAAAACTTACGCTATGGTCTAGAATGATGATTTCCGAATTTCCATTAACAATAATTAGCAATTTACTGTTATTTTAAGCATTAATGTTTTGTAGTATCCTAAAGTAATTGATTTATTATTCTTTTGGTAAGATGGTAATTTGTGTGTTTATCACGAATTGAATCTGATCGGAATGAAGAGCCAAAGATAATTCCGCGGAGAAAAGATTTTGAAGTAACGAATTCCAAATGTTAAAAATTAAATAACAGATTAATTAAAATCTCGTCAAAAATTTCATCAGAATATTTCCCCTGGCTCTTTAGCTTGTTACACATGCAAAAAGTTATGTTTATGCATCTAGATAACGAGCTTCTGCTTGAAACTTTGAGGCGGGTTCTTCAAAGAGTGTGGTGACCCCACAATCAAGTGTTGTGTTCTTTACTCTACAGATATATAGAAACTGGTTCGATAACTGAAGTAATCTGATGAAATATATGTAAAATTATTAATTAATTTGTTTAATAATTTTTAACATTTGATAAAGATTCGTTACATTAAACGATTTTTAACTTGTTACAACAAAAATTAATACATTTTTAAATAATTCAGTAAAGATTCAAACGTGAGGGCGGAGAGACGGTCACGAGGCGTTTCTAATTACTCTTAGCTTACAGTTTTGAAAAATAATAAATATATTTTGCGTAACTAATTTGTGAGGTACTCCTGATGCTGTGAGCCAGTGAAGAACGTGAGACAGCACGATGTGTTTTTCTTTATCCATTCTAGGAGATTATTGTGGTATTGTAAAATAACTCACGTATATTTCGAAACAGTGGAAGTGGTTTGTGTTTCATTATCACAAGCATGTAATTATGTTGCTCGCAGAAGACATCCATGACGATTAAAAAATATTTATCTTAATATGAAAAATGTAGCAAGTAAGATTTCCTGTATTCGAAGAAAAATAAAATCAAGTAGTGTATATAATCACCAAGAAATGTAAGGTTATTGCACTATTGTTGGGATTAATTCTATGGTTTGGTTCTACATATCCACTCATTTCTTTTTTTCAGAACTGTACTTTGTAGTTCCTTTCATTGTAATATTATTCTTTCGACCCGCAACAGTAAAACGTTTCATCATAAACGATTCCCATAGTAGTCCCATTATTAGAGAACAGAGTTAAATAAAAAGTACTTCCCTTTTAATTATTGTCATGTAAAAAGTGTAGAATCATGAAGTACATTTAGTAACAAAAAAGTAATAATATCTGGGTATCTCGGGCAACCCCTATAAACGTTTTTTGCTTCACTTTCCTTTACTTTTCCCTAGAAAAATATTTTTCACCTTAGCAACAAACGTATTACAATCACTAATTTCTTATCACCAATAGAATCTACTATACTTCAAAATGTCTGTACTGCAACTATCAAATTCTTTGTGACGCTAACGTAATTTATTTTCCTTCTGGTAGCTTTGATGACAACGTACCGTTATCCCGAAATCAGCCACACTGTTTGAATAATAATCTATTTTAAAGCTATCCTCTCATTGTTTGAGAAGGCAGACAAGAGGAAACCTTGTCCTTTGAGCAGCACGCAGACAAGACACGCTACTTGTGTCTGCGACAAGGTACAAGGGGCGTGGGGCGATATGAAATTTGACGTTCGGGCCATGTGTATGGTGCGGAGCGTTTGAGACCAAGATACAAGTGGAGCAGCACGAAGATCTGCACGTTGATAATGCCTCCGTTAGTGTGCGATACAGCAAAAAGATTACCCGCGTGAGTGTTGTTACGACAATTACTTTGCTTTTAATTTAGGATTATTAATGATGTCTGTTGATCAATGACTAATAGAGGCGGTATAGCTAGTAATAACTTTGTACCTTAAACTAAAACTCTTTTGATTGACCGCTACTGACTAGGTACAATTGATGGGTTTACCCTACTAGTCCATTCTCAAATAACAAATTATTCTTTCCGAGTTTGAATACGTTTGACGTAATACAAAAAAATCTGATTATTATCTGGAGATAATTCTTTAATTTTTAGCTCCCCTTCAATTTTCAAAAAAAAATTAAGACCCAAAATTTCGAAATTACATAAAAATATCATTTCGTGTGATGTATTATTCCGAATTCTATAACTTACAATAAAATTTTCTCTATGGATATTTTAATATTTTTAACATATAAAAATGGACGGGTATAGTGTCGCGGCGAGTGAGACGAAAAGTTGACGTGAGTTGCTAGTCGCACGAAGAGATAGACGTGTTGGTGAGTAAACGAGCCGGGTGGATGGACAGACTATCGTGTTAGGAACCTAACAGGTGAGCGAGCAAGGGAGTAAGTGACCGAGTGGGACTGTGAGCGAGAGAGTGCTAGGATGATCGAACGAGTTTGAGAGAAGGGCAGATGAAACATGTGGGTAGGTGAGCGCGTGTGTGAGCGGACGAGCGAGCTGAGGAGCCAGCGAGAGTGAATGTTGTGTGGATGAGCGCGTGTATGAGCGAGCGCGTGTGCGAGCGCAGGCATATGCGAGCGAGGGCGTGTACGAGCTTGTGCGTGAGCGAGCGAGCGTGTGTGTGAGCGAGTGAGCGGTCTTCCGAGCGTGTGAGCGAGTGAGCGGACTTGCGAGCGAGTGAGCGGACGCGCTAGCAAGCGAGCGAGCGGACGTGTGAGCGAGCGAGCGGGCGTGTGAGCGAGCGAGCGGGCGTGTGAGCGAGCGAGCGGGCGTGTGAGCGAACGAGCGAGCGGGCGTGTGAGCGAACGAGCGAGCGGGCTTGTGCGCGAGCGAGCGGGCGTGTGAGCGAGCGAGCGGGCGTGTGAGCGAGCGAGCGACGGAGCGAGTGACCGAGTGGATCGGTGGGCGATCGAGAATGTGAGAATGGGAGAGGCAGAGAAGGGAGGAAGGGGCGCGGGCGGCGCGAGGTCGCCAGGGCAGGTAAGCGAGCGAGAGCGAGCAAGCAAGCGTGCGAGCAAGCGTGCGAGAAAGCGAGCGAGCAAGCAAGCGTGAGAGCAAGCGAGCGAGCAAGCATGCGAGCATGCGAGCGAGCAAGCGTGTGAGCGAGCGAGCGGGCGTGTGAGCGAGCGAGCGGACGTGTGAGCGAGCGAGCGGGCGTGTGAGCGAGCGACGGAGCGAGTGACCGAGTGGATCGGTGAGCGATCGAGAATGGGAGAATTGGAGAGGCAGAGAAGGCGGGAAGGGGCGCGGGCGGTGCGAGGTCGCCAGGGCAGGTAAGCGAGGAGCATGTGTGTGCGCAGGGGGCGGCGCAGGAGGTTGCGCTTGAACAGGTGGCGCACGGCTGCGGCTGCGGCGCCGTCTGCTGCGCCTGTCGCGTGCGCAGCATCTGCGCCAGCGCAGTAGGCCACGCATCCCTGCGCCCGCCGAGGACGAAATTACGTTACACATTACCTCCTCGCCGTTCTACAGTCAGAGCGAATCGAGTCTTGTTTCCTTGAACAAGGAGCGATAGTAGTTGGATATGAGGTGGATTTATCTTTCTTTCAGGGCTTCTTAAAATAGGAAAATATTACATTTTATTTTTATGGAAATTTCCTCGTTTTGTAGATGTTATACTCTTCCTATCGCCACTTCTTTGTACACCATTAAACATGTTGGGAGACCAGACGGGAGCTTAGAGTATGTCCTGGGTGAGGTAGTGCCACACTGGTGGGAGATATCTGGTTGAGGGAAAAGTCCCACAAGCCGAGCTTAGCACTTGACGAGTCTGAATAACTAATCAATCATCACTTTAGTTTTACTCATATGGATCTTTGTAACGTTTGTTTGAAACTTTAGCGAGTAACCTTTTGTAACAGTGATGTCTTTCCTTTTCCCCAACTTTTCGCGGCTGTAGCGATGCCCCGCTGATGGGAGATACCTGATTAGGGAAAACTCCGCAAGCGGACGTGCTTGTCGGCGCCAGATCTCACCATCGAGTGGGGGAAGATAACTGCCCTCAACAGTGATAGAAACGCGCACTACACTTACGGGAATAATGACTATAGCAGTGGGCGCGCCCGAAAACACGAAATAATCAGGAAATCATTATTTTCCCTTTTTTCTTTATTTCTACATTGTGTATAAACTCTTCTTGTAAAATTCACAGGTTCCTTTTCATATTTTTGTGTCTTTTTTGTCCCTGTTGGTGCTTTTCTCTTTTCCTTTTTCTCTTTTTTCGTTTTTAATCTTGTGTGTTTCCTCCTCTTTTCCTCCACAATCTCTTTCCCGAGCTTTACGCAGCCCATTATGCAACTGCACCTGCTCGTAACGCCCTTCGCCTGGGGGGCTTAGCAGCCGCCCCCGCCTCGTTTTACGATCACGCGACGGCAGAAGCGACCCTGGCGGCGGCAGCCTGTTTGATCCGCGCGGCCTCTAGTGTTCGGAGCGGTAACTGGTCGGCTACGGTCGCCCGCGTGCGCGACTTTTACGACTGTGGGCTACGCGCCGGATCTGTCTCCGTGGTCGTGTAGGCGCCGGCTGCTCTCCGGTTGCAGAGCACGCTCTCTACTAATGGGCTGACTGAGCGCTTGCCGCGATGAACTCCACTTGAAGGGGGCGAGTGCGAGTTCGATGGCCAGTTTCTCGATCCGATGTCGGGTTTTCCTTGTTTTTATTACGGATTACTGACTTTTTACGAGTTAGTCGTCATCGTTAGTGGAATGCTGTCAAGCTGGTCGAAGGCTCCTCAACAATGTTGACAAACTTTTCCAGTCGACTTCAGACTCTTCTGCCAACAACGCTTCTCCAGAGCCACTCTTATCAACAATTTCAATCGAAAAAGGAAGAGGCATAGAATAGGCAAATATGAAGTTCATCAATATTAGAACTATTAATACTCTCTACTTACTCTTCATATTCATTGTAAATCACCGACAACAAATTTATAGTATACATAATTCGATACATAATAAATATTCGATACATAATTTCTTTTATTTCCTTTTGAGCCTTTAAAAAATACAAAAATTTATTTTATTATTACTCGAAAAAATCTTCCAGTTTGAAACATGCCGTATATGTCTTGTAGTTGCAAGTATTTTGTATTACAGAGGTTCATGTGCGGTGCTTGTGGCAAAAACAGTTGGGTGCATGCAACTCACAGAATTTTTTATTGCTCGAAAACATCATCCAGTTTGGAACATGCCGTATATGTCTTGTAGTTGCAAGTATTTTGTATTACAGAGGTTCATGTGCGGTGCTTGTGGCAAAAACAGTTGGGTGTATACAACTCGCAGAATGTTTTATTGCTCGAAAACATCATCCAGTTTGGAACATGCCGTATATGTCTTGTAGTTGCAAGTATTTTGTATTACAGAGGTTCATGTGCAGTGCATGTGGTAAAAACAGTTGGGTGTATGCAACTCGCAGAATGTTTTATTGCTCGAAAACATCATCCAGTTTGGAACATGCCGTGTATGTCTTGTAGTTGCAAGTATTTTGTATTACAGAGGTTCATGTGCGGTGCTTGTGGTAAAAACAGTTGGGTGTATGCAACTCGCAGAATGTTTTATTGCTCGAAAACATCATCCAGTTTGGAACATGCCGTATATGTCTTGTAGTTGCAAGTATTTTGTATTACAGAGGTTCATGTGCAGTGCATGTGGTAAAAACAGTTGGGTGTATGCAACTCGCAGAATGTTTTATTGCTCGAAAACATCATCCAGTTTGGAACATGCCTGTATGCGTCTTGTAGTTGCAAGTATTTTGTATTACAGAGGTTCATGTGCAGTGCATGTGGTAAAAACAGTTGGGTGTATGCAACTCGCAGAATGTTTTATTGCTCGAAAACATCATCCAGTTTGGAACATGCCGTATATGTCTTGTAGTTGCAAGTATTTTGTATTACAGAGGTTCATGTGCAGTGCATGTGGTAAAAACAGTTGGGTGTATGCAACTCGCAGAATGTTTTATTTCTCGAAAACATCATCCAGTTTGGAACATGCCGTATATGTCTTGTAGTTGCAAGTATTTTGTATTACAGAGGTTCATGTGCAGTGCTTGTGGCAAAAACAGTTGGGTGCATGCAACTCACAGAATTTTTTATTGCTCGAAAACATCATGCAGTTTGGAACATGCCGTATATGTCTTGTAGTTGCAAGTATTTTGTATTACAGAGATTCATGTGCGGTGCTTGTGGCAAAAACAGTTGGGTGTATACAACTCGCAGAATGTTTTATTGCTCGAAAACATCATCCAGTTTGGAACATGCCGTATATGTCTTGTAGTTGCAAGTATTTTGTATTACAGAGGTTCATGTGCAGTGCATGTGGTAAAAACAGTTGGGTGTATACAACTCGCAGAATGTTTTATTGCTCGAAAACATCATCCAGTTTGGAACATGCCGTATATGTCTTGTAGTTGCAAGTATTTTGTATTACAGAGGTTCATGTGCAGTGCATGTGGTAAAAACAGTTGGGTGTATGCAACTCGCAGAATGTTTTATTGCTCGAAAACATCATCCAGTTTGGAACATGCCGTGTATGTCTTGTAGTTGCAAGTATTTTGTATTACAGAGGTTCATGTGCGGTGCTTGTGGTAAAAACAGTTGGGTGTATGCAACTCGCAGAATGTTTTATTGCTCGAAAACATCATCCAGTTTGGAACATGCCGTATATGTCTTGTAGTTGCAAGTATTTTGTATTACAGAGGTTCATGTGCAGTGCATGTGGTAAAAACAGTTGGGTGTATGCAACTCGCAGAATGTTTTATTGCTCGAAAACATCATCCAGTTTGGAACATGCCGTATATGTCTTGTAGTTGCAAGTATTTTGTATTACAGAGGTTCATGTGCAGTGCATGTGGTAAAAACAGTTGGGTGTATGCAACTCGCAGAATGTTTTATTGCTCGAAAACATCATCCAGTTTGGAACATGCGGTATATGTCTTGTAGTTGCAAGTATTTCGAATTACAGAGGTTCGTGCGGTGCTTGTGGCAAATGCAGCTGCAGGGACCGCTGGCGACTGAATGTGCACGCGCCCGCAGGGCGTGGCGATAAGCGTCCATTGTTCCTTAAACCCTGCGGTCGCTGCCGCCCAAGCGTTATAGGAAACGCACATTGTTTTTGAAAATAGACTCTTCAGATCGATATAATTTATTCCGAAAACAAAGTCCTGCAGTTGCCGCCGCCGCTGCCATTCCACGCATACAGAACCGTTGTAGGAATATTGCAGGAGATTTTTTCAAAATTGAGGCTTTCAATGCATATGCTTCATTCCGAAAATGTTTTCGATTACACTTTTGAATTAATGTTTCCAGATGCACAGAACTCTCTTAGACCTTGAATGATAACCTCAAAAAATTATTTGATTTTTATATTGACAACCATTTTTACTTTCTCACCCTTAAGAAAGTACTTCTTAAGAAGAGAATGTTATATAAGATGGTGGGAAAAAGCAACGTATTTTCGGCAGAAATACTCTTTATTGCCGTGCCCTGGAAACGAAAAAGTGGATAAATTCAGTTGCTAAATTTAGAAAAAATGTCAAAAAGGGCTGTGAAGAAGCCTTATGCGGGATTCGAACCCACAGCCTTTGATGTAGGGCATACTGTAGTGCACCTGCCCCGGGTCCCTGCCCAGCCAGACCGGCTCCATATGCTTGGAGGGGATTCCGGAGTAAAACTTTCGGGCAAGTTAGAATAATATTTCATGATTTTTCCGATGGGCTAATTTCCTAATATTAGTATAAATTTTCACAAACTATATATAGCGATATATGTTGGCCAGATGAGGGTTAAATTATTTGTCACCAATAATCATCTCAGAGGTTTGTAAAGTCATGTCAATATCAAGTCGTGCAGTTCACAAACACGGCGTGTGTCGCAATCGCTTCAGTACCTCGTCGCTCTCCTATTAGTCACTGGAAGCTTTCTCCACCTGAAGAGCACCCCGCGGTGGCCCGGAGAATGCTTCTTGAACTGAACATTCGAGAAGTCAAGGGGTATTAGTGCCCATTTTATGAAAATTTAACTGTGAGTAGAAACACGTAGAGTAAAAAAAGTGTGGCCGAGGATTGTAAGTGAAAACTGTAATAGGTGCTGAAATGTGATGTTGAATGTTTACACGAGTCAGGGAGTCAACTGATATCACTGCAGTCCCTCTGACCGGGAGGTTCCGGGGGCTGAGTCCCGACAGTGGAAGTATTTTCGACAACAGCTACGTAGCTGGGTCGAGTTCAACCGCTGTCTGGAGGAGAATTCTATCGGCCGGCTGCTCTGATTGGTAGTTTTCCTTGGTTTCTCCGATCAACGCCCGGCGAATGCCGGAGCAGTACCCTAACAAACGGGCCAGGGGCAATCACTCAATCTTTCCTTCTTCTTCCTTATCTTATCCTCACCCCTTAATTACCCAAACACATACATGCACTACACTGCCGAACGGGTCGGGAGCTTAGTGTTTGTCCGCATTCGGGCAGTGCCCGGCCGGTGGAAGATACGTCGTTGATAAGAAACAACAAGCCGGCGTGAAGGTCGGTACGGGATCTCACCAACCAGCAGGGGAAGATAACCACCACCTTCCGCGATAGAAACATGCGCTACACTTACGGGACTAATGAACATAGCATTTGACGCGCTCGGAAACATGAAATATAATCAATCAATAAATAGAATAATGAAAAATATATCCTCAATTAAACATAAACTGTTAACTAACAACGTCGTTTCCTCAGAAGTAGAAAAGAATCGCGTATCTCCTTTAGTCTTTCGATGACTCAATTGTAAACGAGAACGCGATATAATATTTATACATTATTTGCTTTCATTAGCGGATTAATGTTATATACATAATCTCAGTAGCAGAGTGTAATTGGTTATTATAATTGGTTTATGAACTATCATTACACGGACAAGTTCATATATTCCTCAGGAATTTTGAAGCTCAACATTACAAATTTCAATATCTGCGTGGGTATCAACTGAACCTATGATCGTCATCTTTTTTCCTAAAATGGCTCACGTAGGCTAATTTGCCAAATGTCAGGTACGGGAGGGAAGGAGGGAGAGGCAGGGAACCTAGAATTACCTGCTCGACATTCCCCTGCTGAGAGTAAGAAAATTTCACGGAAGGATCGCGAAACCGGACCATTCCGGGAAGCTGGGACACCGCATCCGGAATGTGAAGAAGTTGCATCTTGGCTATTGATGAAACTTTTCCAGCTTACATTTTGCTTTGCTTCGTTGGTTTTTAATATATCTCAATAGATATTAAGTAACATAAAACTATCTTAAATGAAAGAATAAAGAGAACATACAAATTATGATAAATTCTGGTTTTTCCATTTTGTTACATTCATTTCCTTTACTTCCATTTCATCCATTACCATTTTTTTCGATTTTCAAAAACAATCACCTGGCCTTATGTGGTTGGCTTTCGTGTGATAATTGTGGTAATAATCATACCATAAGAAATCCCTAATCTGACACACGTGCTTTGTGGGGAAATATCCAACTGACAGAGGCACGCGAATTGAGGGGATTGTGAGGAAATTTAGTTTCCGAAACAACATACGGGTCAGGTTTTGTAACCTTACGATATTGATTGGCTGTAGGCAGCAATTAAAAAATCTTGTCACTATCTGAAGGTGTAATTATATGTTTGTTATCTTCTGATTATTTCTGTCTTAAGTAACATACGTAGTATGAAGAAAGCTATATCATGCTGCGGCAAACACAGCGATTTTTCGATAAGAAAAACTTGTATAGTGGGGCACTAATATTGAATAAGTGGATAAATCCTAATCTAATATCTATTCAATCACTCTCTCTAAAACGTTAAATCGTCCGATTTCACGAATAGTAAGTCCTTGATACCGAAAAAGGGTTTTCTTTATACGCCCGTCCGACCATCCGTCCGTCTGTAAACAGCACTAGCGTCTAAACAATAAATAGCATTTTTTTTAAAGTAGATTTTCTTCGGTTGATCTGGCTCGACTCGAAGGTCTACAATTTTTAATAACATTCCTAAATTTTTGGGCGTATTTTACATGACACGTCTGGGACAATTTCAATATTGCCTAAAAAATGACTCCAATTTTTGTATTTAAATTTCTTGTAAGAATAGATTGAAATACACTAAAAAAGAGGGCAAATTTTCACTGTTAACTCTGAATTTTCGAAAATTGCAATTGCATTTCATTAATGTCATGTACATTTTCTTGAAAATTTTCGTGCAATTTTGAGTAAAATATGTGCCATGTTCGAGTGCCAAGTCCAGAGCTTGAACTAAGAAGTTCCAAAAAATGTAAGACACGCAAATGAAAATGGTAGTACTAAGGAAATTCCTTCGGATAGATGATAGAGAAGTCTCCTGTCAATATGATATTTCTTGGAAATGTCAGGATCATCTTCTTTAGAACTCCACCTAGAGAAATAACCGATGTAATCCTTCCACCTAAAAAGCTTACGCATTTACCCAACATCCGAAGGCTTCTACACAGCTTTCCACTCCATGTCCTCCGCGAGGACCTAATTTCCATCCGGAGATCCGTCCTCGGCCGTTGTCTCCAGAAGCTCTTTCCAAGCGGCAGTCACAGGTTGAGCGGGGAGGCGGGTTGGGTCTGTGGGTCCCCGTTAGCGTCCCCGTCTATCCCCACGCCGCGTCACACAGGAACCGGAAACTCACCTGGAGAAACGCGTTTCTTCTCTACCCCCCCCCTCGAGCCGGCAGGGGCCGGCCCGCCGTTGAATGTCTGCCGTTCACTGCCGTCTTCTTGCCTGTCTCCATAAATCACTCCGTCAACGGCGCAGAGAAATTCTGATGGTGGAAGATGAACATATGTAATCGGAATTCAAAAAATAGTTTTTTTTATAATTTCCTTTTTCAAATTCACAGGTCCGTTCAATTACTTCGTTGATAGTGAAAATGAAGATTTTTTTTTATATTAGAGTTTTAAATGTACCTCCCAATAGATGAGTAACTTTCGCTGATACAGACCTCTAGAAGAGTTTAATAAAAAGTGTAGAGTATTACCATTATAAATTTGATAATCCATTCATCTCTTCCCTGAAAATGCTTTAGTATCGACAGACCATCAAATCTTGGGCCGGTGGAACAAACTAGCATATTGCTATGATGAGCTGGCGAACGCTGAGATTCATGTTTACTAATACTAACTTAGCTTTTGCCGCAATGCAGAAGATATCCATCTGTTGCGAAACATCAGGCGTTGATGCCATATGACATCTCGTGTAGTCATTCCCACCGAAAGTTTTTTTTGGGGGGGAGGGGGTCAGTTGAATGCCATGAATTTCCGAGTCATCCGGTGACTATGGCATTACTAGTCTAATGCTAATCAATGGTTTATTCGTCAAGTAATGCAGAACCCTGCTGCTACACGAAAATACTTGTATATCAATGTCCAACCAAGCGGGTACCTTGGCAAATATGTTTGAAGTTGTATTTTATGCCTGTGTAAGCTGTATATTTTATGCCTGGTTAGCTGTGTAAGAATGTGTCTTTGATGCCTGTGCGTTGCTTCAAGAAAAGTACTTCATCTCACAAGGTCCTAGATATTAAGGACGTCTCCTACAACGACGTGGGTGTAAAAAATATCATTTGTCGGATTATGTCGGGTGTGAACGAGTGTTGGATTACCTTTAAAAGAAAAGTAATAAGTTGTAATGTCTTTATTAACCTCAACCGTTATGATCTAGTATGTAGTACGAAATTTGTCACGCCATTTGTTGAAAATGCGATTTATGTTCACTTGATACATTTTAAGAAATATTTTTTAATTGTAGAATAGTTTTCTAATTGCCACCACCCTTATTGGAGAGGCAAATTCGGCCGGAAATATGCTCCGCAAGAGTAAACGTATTCAAGATGAAACTGATTAACCAATCTATGTTCATAATTTAATTTTATTCGAAGAATAATTATGTAATTTTCTTCGGAGTGACAATTCTTTGAACAAATCTTAATTATTAGAATAGTTTTCCTTGTGAAATATTAAAAGATTGAATTTTATTGAGCTAGATGACTGACTGAAATATAATTGCTATTATCTCTTCCGCTGTTGCTGAGATGTTTTACGATCGTAGCGTATTCATTAACGTGTTCGTGCCTTCTTCGAAGAACAATAATTCTTTAATATATTCTAATGAAATATTTAGCATAGAAATGTGAATGGTTGATGTGAGTACTTTCAACTGCAAGTCAGACAGAATGACCTCTTAGGAATTTCGTTACATAAATATGAATTGCTTGTTAGTGAGGATTATTTTCGAAGAAAGTTCACCCTGACTTATGTTTAACGCAAGAAGGAACTACTCGTATCTCTTCTGCCGGCAATAAGTCTACCTGAGCTTGTCCCTCGGAACTGACAGCTGTCATTTGCGCAAACGACTGGCCTTAAGTAATGGGGAAGTGGGAGTCAAAATTACTGAACGTCTTTAACCACAGGTATAGTTCCTTCATAACTACTCACAGGTCTAATAAATAAAATGTCCACAATTTTTAATAAAAGTAATTACATTTATGTTATGAGGAAACGCTAATATATTATTTGACTATGTTGTATTGAGATAAGTATATTATTATACATATATACTGCATTAGTTCTCCTTTTCGCTCCCGCGACAATGAGCTCGTTGCTCAGTCATTTGCATTACAAGGACATAGAAAATCGTGCATTGATAAATGCGCTTTCAAAAGTGCCGGGAAAATATTTACTGACTAAAAAATTATTCTTGTACACTACTGGAGTAAAAATAAACATATCGAAAAAAAAATTGTATAAAATAGATAAGAAAATTGCGTTCAAGAAATATTGCGCATTAGTCTCTGGCTTCATTGAAATGTGAATTTGAATGTTCAAAAATATTACTTTGTTTTGTTTCAGATATTTTACTTACTTTTATTGAAAATAACAGAAATTAAAAGAAATTCAGAGATACAACAGAAGTGGATTGTTCGAAAGTTAATATCCGAAAACATTTTTCCAGAAACATTTGCATACGAATTCGTCGCTTGAAGCACGAAGAGAATCACCTCCATACTACTGCTTTGCTTAAAGCTCGTGCCGCAGTAGCATAACATACGTCAAAGAATGTGCGTGGTAACCAATTGCGTCTGGTAAACTTAGTGGCGCCATGGACAGCATGCTGCACATTCAGCCAACTCCTCAAAATCCACATCTTCATGACTATTTGTGAAGCCATCCGTTCCATATTGTTAGTATGTCAGTCATATCGTTAGCCACTCTTCTATGTTGTTAGTATAACAGGCATGAATTCAACTAAACCGAACTCGTCTTCCTCATTTAAAAAACGTTCTGCATATATTTAAACATTTTGAAATTTCAAGAAAAACTTTTTTCAAACAGAGATGTAACGATCGGATTAGATCGAAGTAATTCGTATGTGTCATGGCATTGGATTTCGATTTGCTTCTTACAAAACCTAACATAATGTCTTACTGTAAACATCTGCAAGTAATATTTTAGATATTCTTATAATCATTTTTTCAGTGACATTGGAAATAATAATGCATGAAGAAATCGTTTAAAAATATGAATTTAGCGCTTTGCTGCTATAGTGCTTAGCATATGCAGTAGTTCCAATAAACGATGACCAGTAAATATTAATAGAATTATTAATTAATTGTATTTAACTATCATTACTCATTATCTATATTATTATCTCATTATTATCTATAGCTTTCATTTCCGAATGTGGGAAATTAACAAGCTTATTCTCGTTTGTATACGAAGTGAAAATATCAATAACTGAATCACTCACCAAGAGCAATTAATCGAACACTAACTTCATCGAGAACTCCACACAATTTACATGACCGTGTACATCATCTTCATCATCATGGCTTTAGTGAGGAGATGACCAATGAGAGAATCCTTCTCAAACGCTTAGAAAACTGGGGGCGACGACGCGGTGCCGAGGCCAAGAGAAGGGCTGCGTGCGCCGTCGCCCTTCGCGGTGTTGACGATGACCGCAGCTTGGCGGCGGTGGTTATGGGGGCGGGGGCGTGGCTGCTTTCACAACGTGGCCAGGCGCTCCGTGCGCGCTGGGGTGGCCGTGGCTGCGGCGCGGAGGAGCTCTGGGAAAACAAGTTGCGCCGGCCCTGGCGACCGCACAGGCCTCGGGCCTCGCCGTCGCGCCCTTTCCTCCACGCCACCGGATTTCTACTGCCATTTTTCTACAGTAACCCATGACATTAGGTCATTGTTACACCTCCTGCCTTATAAAATGTATCTTTTTAACAGCGGTGAACCGAGAGAGGTAGCTCAGTGCAAAAACTGATGTCACTGCAGCGCCTCTGACCGGGAGGTCCTAGGTTCGAGTCCTGACGGTGGCAAGATTTTTGACACTAGTTTTTCAGGCTAGCTAGGGTGAATTCAGTCGCTGTCTGGAGGAGAATTTTAGCAACCGGCTGCTCTGATCGGTAGTTTTCCGTGGTTTCTCCAATCAACACCAGGCGAATGCCGGAGCAGTACTTTAACAAACGGGCCACGGACCGTGCGCGATCTTTCCTTCCCCTTCCTTGTCGTATCCTCACCCCTTACACGCACACTTACACTAACAAGCACTACACTACCATATATTCCGGGAGACCGCTCGGGAGCTTAGAGCTTGTCCCGTCTGGGGCGGTGCCCCGCTGGTGGGAGAGTCCTAGTTAGAGGGAAACCCCGCTAGTCGACGGTAGGTCGGCGCCGGATCTCGCCATCCAGCGGGGGAAGATCCTGCCATCTCCCGAGGAAA
This sequence comes from Teleogryllus occipitalis, assembly GCA_011170035.1. Lineage (NCBI taxonomy): Eukaryota > Metazoa > Arthropoda > Insecta > Orthoptera > Gryllidae > Teleogryllus > Teleogryllus occipitalis. The sequence continues at coordinate 67,880 of BLKR01004861.1, read as the reverse complement.
AACATGCACTACACTTACGGGACTAAAAACCTAAGCTGTGAACGCGCCCGAAATCATTAACAACCAACCAACCAACTGCTCATAGCTGAGGTCACGAACCCCATTGAGAACGACGTTCGCTAATTAATTAAAAAGATTCATTTTACAAGGTAGTAGGTGTAACAATAATCGAATGTCATCGGCCACTATAGGAAAATCGAAGTATAAGTTGAGTTGTCCCCAGGCACAAGTGTTGGATGCCCCACTATCTTGGGTCCCTTCTCCGGAAAAAGCTTCATTTTTACTTTCTCGCTTTTAAGAATGTTCGTACTTCTTCAGATGAGAAAATTATGTAATCATGCATCGGGAAACGGGGAATTTTTAATATACAATTGCATATTATTTTTTATTTTATTTTATTAATCTTAAAATATAAACTTTTTATTACTATAGACTATATGATTAACAATTATTTTATAGATACAAACTTTTTTAAGCCGATAGTTTATGATTTTTTTTTCTGCGGCGCGGGACCCGTCATGGGTGAAGGTCCCTAAGCTAGGCATGTCAAGGTCGCGGGCAAGGTAACAAGCTTACTAGAACTCGCGGGCACCGAGTGCACAGAAATTGGCGCGAGATTTAGAAATAAGGGTTGTACAAATTGCTTCGGTTTGGTGATTCATCATACCTAGTTCATGACAGTCTTTTGGTGAAGTCATTTGGCAGTTACTGTCACACATTTTGCTATATAAATTCCATTTTCTCTTGAAAGCATAGAAATAATTCGTTACAATGAAATAAATTTCAGTTATATTTCAAATTACCAATGGAGAGTAAAATTTTAAAAAATTGAATCAAAAGTATCTTGATTTTGACTAATATTCTTGTCTGTTATAAGAACTGTCCGTCTGTCAGCGAGAATTGTTATCTTCTAAAGATTTGTTTCATTTATTTCACATTATTGCTAAATACAATAAATAACTGAATGATTTAATAGCACAACATAAAATCAAAACAAGGAAAGAATTCTCCAATCAAACACATTCTTTTCACTTATCAAAAAATGTTTATATAAGGGATAATTTAGTAAGAAAAACATGATATAGTAATAATCTTTGAAAAATGCAAAAATAATACAATTCTCAGATATTGAGAGAAAAATTGGCAAACATATTTTCGTACAAAACCACTATTCACCGTCTGGCGCCACTTCAGCTTACGCCTTTACACCCGTTTTAGGATTTGGGAGGGGAAATGCGTGGCCAGTCAGGGGAAGTTGCCCGTGCCCGTAGGAGCGTCGGACTCACTAGGGGGGCAAGTAGCGCGTGCTTTGACATGCCTGCCCTAAGCTATTATTTTGCGTTTAGGTAAATTTTATACTTCCCCGTTATTCATTCCTGCTTCCACTCCAGGAAACGTTCAGTACGTGATTCCTTAGTTCGTGATTTCGGTGACCTATGGCGAGGCGACCAGAGATGATCGCGTATATGATCCGCGTAGAAAAATAACTTTGCACTACGCATGCGTAAAAACATTTATTTGAAGTTGAGATTCTATCGCATGTCGAAGAGGGATTTTCTCATTTTCTGTACCTGTCATTTCACTATCTACTGCTCCATTCTCGTTACTTCCAGCATTATCTCAAATAATTATCACCGGTATCATTACACTTCAATGTTACGCTGTTTAGGAAGATCTGACAAAGAGCGCATTTCTGTGACTCGAGATACGGAACAACGACGACTTTTTGTCTCCCGGCATTTCGCCTCATTCATTTTTTATTTCTGTCTTTTCTCTCCTCTGTTTTATGCCCTGTACTTTTGCATCATCATTTTTCTGCAACACTGTTCCTCATCTGACTACCACAGATCTTCCATTCTCTCTTATGAGAAATTCTCTGATTACGTTGTATCTCCATTAAATCATACTTGTTTATTTGATTTTCCAATCATCCCATCATTTCTGAATTCATTATTGTGACCTTCAACAGTAGCTCCAGTTCTCTCGCTCCTCAAGGCTCTCCACATGTTTCACCTCTCGGATGGCGTGAAAGTGCTTTCGCTAAGCCTCCGCTCTCGAAGGCCCCTTCCTCCAGCTCCATCGCCCGTCTCTCGTCCTTGCCGTTCCTGTCAGCGAACGCGGCGTGGGCGCCGTAACGCCCAGCAAATATTGGCGCAGGCGAATCCGCGGCTGCGGATTTAACGAGGAACGCGTGGCGCGGAAGTACCGCCCTTGTCGCCCATGCCGCGCCCGCCGCCCGCGCTGCCACCCGCCCCGCCCACGCCGCCCACGCCCCCCACGCTTCCCGCGGCGCCCACGCCGCCCACGCTGCCCACGCGCTCCGCCGTCCTGGAAGAGGGAAGTGCTCCCTCAGAAGGACATTTCCGCGTTGACGGAGACGAGAATAGTCAGAGAGTTGGTGTCACGTCTCACAGATAGCCAGATTTAGGATCTGAGGAGCTCCCAAGCACAAAATCGTATTAAAATTATTATTTGCTCAAATGATACAAATGTAAATTAACAAATTACTTCAGGTTTGAACACATACTCTTATTTAAATACGTTATTAATTATTGTGTGTAAATATTTTGCATTAGTAGTTCAAATAATTTTCAGATACATACGTATTTTGTTTGTATTCGTTTTTGTGTTGTTTTTTTCTTTCTTTTGTCCCCGGGGGTTCGGCTATAATCAGAAGTTTCCCAGTGTCAGTAAATATCTAAATACATTTAACTCCTCTTAAGATGGCTAGATTGTACTTTCTCGTCTTACAACATAAGTAGGATAGAGAAAGTATTGCAATCATGCAGCGGAAATCGGCGATATTTCGATAGAAAAACTATTATTGTGGGACCCTGCTATCGAAAAAGTGGATAAATCATGTTCCTGAGTGTAGTAAATTACTTCCTATAACATGTTGTGTAATCAGAATCCATGTTTTGTGGGTTCTTGATACCGAAAACTTGATTGATGGAAAAACATGTGTGTGCCCGTCTGTGGCCAATGCTAGTGCCTAAACCATTCAGCCAATTTCTCCAAAATTGTTATTCCCCGATCGATCTAAACTCGAGGGTCTGAGAGTTCGAAACGGGTATTTTGATTTTTTAGTGTATTTTACACGATGCCTCAACATTTTCAAAATTTTCTCAAAATTAGCTCCAAACTTTTGAATGCACTTTATCCTCGGATAGCTCAAAGAACGCTTAAAAGAAATGCACAGGTCTCATATTCATTGAAATCCCTGATTTATTTGAAAAAAATAATTTTTTTCAACGGATAAAAAAAGCAAAAGACACTTAAGAGAATGGCTCAGGTCTCATTTTCATCGAACAACCCAAATTTTGGAATATTGCATGAGTTGGCAATATATAAGCAATAAGCGTCGGGAATAGCGAGCATTCTCCACCAACTGGGTTGTGTGCTTGGTCTGTTGACTCTGAAGACCTGAGTTTGAATCTCGGCGCGAAGAAAAAAATATTTGCTGGTTGGAAACACTTTTCCAAGTTCATGTAGTAGTGTAATATTGCGTAGTCGTTACAAATAATAGAGAAAGTATGTGCTGTTGTAGTGCCACTGTAGTATGTTGCACTCAGATATTTCCAATTTGTTCTCTGGTACCTTTTGTAGCTTTAGTTGTGCTAATTCTGTACCTTTGTTCCAAACATTTTTCTTTATTTTAATTTTTTTAAAATTGTTTGGTCGCATTAACATCTTGGTCATTAGCGACCACTATTGGAGTTAACCTTATGTTAACTGTAAAGATGAAACGATATGGTGATAAGGGGTGAAAGGACGAACACAAATACAACCATGCCCGAGGCGGGACTCGAACCCATGATCTTTTGATCTGAGATCACTACTGCCTTAGCGATCTTGGCCACTGAATCGGCAGCATTTTTCTTTACGTCGCTGTTTTAAAACAATTAACCGGGGAAATGGATGTCTCAAATGTAACCATTTCAGTTAATATGGTCCATATCGCTCTCCCCGTTATGCTCTGCATGCCGTAAGGGGCAAAAAGCGTCATAACCTACTCACGATTTCCTCTTTACGACGCCATAAAGTCTGAAATGAGACCGGGTGTCCCGCTCTTTATATCGAGACATTATTCTGTTCCTTCGACATACCTACGATTTTGTGCAGGGGGAGAATGCAGATTGAAATCTCAAAAATCCATTTTGTCTGCATCCTGATTCTACATACCGTACAACCGTGTAAACTGTATAAATATTCTTACTTTTCCTCAGTGTAATTGTGATAGCTAGAACCCGGAACTTCAGGCATTAATTTTTCCTAAAGTAGGCAGGCAAAAAGGAATTTATTTTTATTAAAATAGGCATGAAAAAAGGCGATTATTCTAGCTAAAGTAGGGGTGCAAAAAGGCATGTAAAATTAATATTAGCACTTGACATTAAATGAAGCAATCTTTTATTGGTGATCTCAATTCTATATGACCATACGGTATGATGGCTACGTTTTTTTTTTCTCGCGACTCTCTATTTGAAATGATTTTGTGACTTCCTTTTGAATCTTGAAATGGCCATACTGGAAACGAAATTATATTTTTCGTTCTTCGCACTTGTCGAATCGCCAGCACAGAGAACGGTATATGGTACACAGAAAGCTGCCCTCACAAGGGATCCAAAGCCATACTCAAAGTACGATGAGATTCCTCGTGAGCGAAGAAAGTAAATGAAAAAAGAATTAAAAATCTTGACTCGTATCCTCTTCCTTTTTCATTTAGATTTTTAACAATGCCTCTGCTTGCACAGAAAGACAAAATACGACCATGCCTTCGTGTTGTCCAGGTTTGCGAATATATATCCAGCTTGATCGATATCGATGAGAGGAGAAAAAAGCAAAATAATGGTGTAAAAGGCAGAAAAAGGCATAAATAAGACAAAATGGCAAAAAATGGCAACAGAAGCCAAAATAGGCAAAAAAGGTAATATGAAAATCTACTAAAACAATTCCAGAAGCCCAATGAAGCGATTCCAATTGTCAAAAGCCATAAGATAGAAACTATAACAAAAAGGAATTTTGCCAAACTTCCGGGCCCTAGTGATAGCTTGCATATTCATGCAGTTTCGAGAGTCTTTTAAAATCATGTCACGTAATGAGCATCTGAATTAAATTTATTTTTTCCATATTCCAGCATACCCCTCATAGAGCCCCATTGTGCCGCTTCATAGTAGTGAACATGCACCCGTCAGACGACATTCAAACTGGCGACCCTTCGAGACTAGACCGCCGCGTGTACAACTCCTTCTTTTCGTATGTTTGATGCTAACATGGCTACAAAAACCGCCCCTCATTTCTACGCTTGCTGTATCATCTGGGCTCACCAATGGCAGAGACCGAGGGGCTGACGGGAAGGCACGCACCGCTAGGGCTGAGCCCCGAGATCAAAAGTGGTGCAACTTGAACTGCCGCCGCCATTTAATCTCTCATCCGAAAGCCCTACCAGGCAGCGTACAGGAGTTGAAGGGGATTTATTCAAATTGAAGACTTAATGCAGAGTTTCAAGTGTATAAATTTTGGTTTAGGGTAGATTGGTGGTTTCCAACACACACCCATCACCGAATAGAGATCGGATTAACAATTTACAAGGCGTTAAGCATGACAAAACTTCATTCTTTAAAGGTATTCCAATATTAACTAAACATAATTAGAATTGAAAATAAATATCAACCTTTGCAATTTAAAAATTTACAATTCTGCACTAATGAATAAGTGTAAACATTTCGACGTTTCCTCATGCAATTTCAGAATCAAATGAAAATATACTGCACAGGAAAAATAATTAAAATTAGGGCATCCCGTGCTATTTTTTATTCTTTAAAAATCCCTTCTTTTTACAAAAAAAAAGTTTGACAATATTTTTGGGATATGTATTATATATATTTTAAAACTGACCCTTGAATGAGAAGTGCGTACGTTCATCACATGATTCTTAACCAGCTATGACATCTTTTCGGGAGCCATCAACAGACCTATTAAACATTTATTGCAGAGATGTGACTGAACAGCTGTCGTGTTGGAGACTCTTCTGTAAAGTAAACATTAGGTTCACTTCAGTGGCGAATCCTGGACATTATTTTAAGTACACTGCACTTTATGGAAGCTATCTCTACAGTCTATTTCGAGCTTTTCTGAAATTCCAAATCTATGAAATTCCATCCTTAATAATTGTTCTATAAGACAATTACACAAACCACTAACTTCTGGTTAATTAACACACTCCATTTTTACAAAAACTTGAGAGAAACGTAACTTAAGAACGACCAGAAAATGACTGTTTACCGCAATATTTTGCGGTGCTTACCGACCGTCCAGACACGCATCCTCCCCTCTCCCCACCCTTGAAACATGAGAATACATTGGTTATTGCGGCAGCCATGCGGTGTCTTTGCCTGCGCTAGCGAATTCTCTAGACAGCATTCAGAACTGTTTGAAACTTCTCCCTCTACCGCACTTCATAGCGCTTACGGATGAAGACTGACCGGCTTTCGGTGGCAAAAAAGTTATTTTTTCACATCTGTTTTAAATCTTTTAAAATCTCAATAACTTTTTAGAGGATTACCAGATTTATTAAATATTTATTATTCACTTCGAATTACTAGGTATACCGGCGGTATACGCGATGTATCGGAGAATTCGCCTCTGGTTCACTTGTTCCTCGGAATGTTCCTGTGGTTTTGACTAAGGGTAACTCTACTGTACTAGGGGCTCTGCGCCGCCGGCTCGCAGCAAAGGAAAGCGGCCCCCGCCCCGGGCGCGTGGGAGGCCGCTGGGACAGGCATTTGGGTCGGAGAGTGAAAGACGCGCGTCCAACAAAATTCCCGCGTGGCACCGCGGACCGCTAATGAAGGTGACGGCGGCGCGGCCGTAATTTGGAAAAGATGGGATGAGTGGCGATTCTGCCCGAGAGAGAGAATGTGCAATGTTGTATGGCCGCCCCGCGGCGTTGCTAAACGCTTTGTACCGACTTTGTTGTGGCCGGCTTTCGTAATTAGTTGTTTTTTTTCGTCACCTTTGGTATCCTTTTTTGTGTCTGTGAAGGGTCTGAGTAATCTCTGAAGACCTGAACTTTGGTCAGTGCAGTTCTCTCATTTTGTATAGGTCGTCGATTCGATGTTCACAGTTTCTGAATAACGGTTAGTAAATTTATTATTTCAGTACAGTCATATTTTTCTCGTATAATTCCAGTCATGTTCACATTGTCAGAACCATCACCTTGGTTGCGGTCTGACCATAAATACGATTGCTTCTATCGACGTGCTTTGTGATGTTGTAACCTCTGTTGGTTTCTGACCTGGAGAATGAGAAATTCCATGGATGTGATAATGACTGGAGATAGTTAAAAATTTCTGAAGAGGATGAGATAATCGATGATACGAAAAGACCAAAGATAACGGATGAACGATTTATCGAATCTTGAAGGAACATTAACAGCCTTAACTAGTAATAACATTGTTTTTCATATATGCTTTGGGTTAACTTAGTATAGTACAATTATTTTCCGAGAACCATGAAGTACTTAACGGTTTAGTAGTGTCCACGTGTATTTTTTTCGTCGTGAGCGCTGCGTACCCTCGGTCGGTGCCCAGTTGGAATTTCCTTGGGGCGGGCAGGGGCTTGTCGGGCATTGTGTGTCGTCCAGGGAAGACCCACAAGCCCACTCACGCTAGCCGTAACAGAGATACCGCCGATATCGCCTGACGACTGCTTGTACGCCAACAGTCACGGCGACTTTCTCACTCTCTAAGCACGCAGTGCCTCTTACTCATAGCTCTTACAAATATCATCACAACATACTTGTCATTTAAGTCTCACTACCATTTTTTAGCAACAACAAATTTATCGTTTATGTGTAAATCTTTCACTCAAATCTTTTGACTGAAACCTCAAAAATGTACTCCTGTTTTAATCCGTTCAGAGATTATCCATTCCTTCAATTGTAAAGCTGTATGTATAATCTTAACTAAATTGAAGTATACCATCCTATTGAATCAATTTCCTTATCGTCTTTCACAAGGAAAATAAATAATTTGTTTTAATTAGTGCGTGTTTTATATAGTCGTACTTAGAAATGAAATTTGTCTACCAAGAAAGTGAGTTTTCAAAAAGGCTGAAAAGGGAAATGGAGGAAAGTAACTGAGGCGTGATCACCACCATGGCCGTGCCTGTGACGCCATCACCACTCCGCCGAATTCTTCCTGCGGCCGCCGCGTGGTTGCTTCACTCTCGGCCGCCTAAGAGGATTTCCCCACCCTCGTCCTCGCCCGCGGCGCGCCCTCAGGCGCGAGGGCAGCTCCCGGGGTTGCGACACGCGTTGCGCACGGCCTGAGGACGGACGCCTTCCTCCTGTTTGCGCCTCCCTCGCCACCAGGAACAGGCGCTCGAGAGAGAGACCCATTCCTTTGTATTGGAGCTCTGCCTGTCAGGCCACCTGTCGAGCTCAGTGAGTGATTTGTTATCAGGTGGAGATTGTCTATCGTCCAGGTTTAAGTTATTTTTATTATATATATATATATATATATATATATATATATATATATATATATAATATTACGAGTGTTGAGAAGTTATATATGCTTATGAACATTGCATTTCGTATAAATATTATATTACGCAAAACATTGCACTCGTATATATATATATATATATATATATATATATATATATATATATATATATATTAATGAAAGAAGTGAAATGTATGAAACGCTTCAGCGAACTTTTTAGAATAGATCAGAATCCAATGCACTCACTACGGCCATAGCGTATCCCTACTAATGTGCGAAGTCATCCCTGGGAACTCCCTTTAAAAGCACGCTCTTACTGTTCGTCATCTGGAATGGCTCATTTATTTAAAGAAATAATTTAATACCCGATTTTTCTACTTCGAAATCCACGTATTATTTTTTCTACTGTATGTATATTATTATAATGCATGTATAGAAACATTTTTCCTACAACTATCACTGTTCAATTTCCACTTCGCTTTCCTTTTTCCTTGCACTAAGGCAACTCCAATTCGTAATTCCATTCGCATTCGAAGATATGTTACAAAAGACATATTTTGTATAGAGACGCGAAGTGGAGGGAAAGCATTTTTGTTCCTTGGAAACGTTGATTGTTATGTGCCCAACACACGATGTTTGCTTCCCAGGAGCCGTGTAGTTCATGAACTTCCTTGCTCCTTCGATACCCAGCGTGCACCCCGAGGCCACGTAACCTCCGAAGAATGCAGTGAGAGCGGCCGCCCCCCCCCCCACATCTTCTCGCTCACTGGGGCAAGGACAAGGATTTTAATACCCCACCGTTCAAATGTCGCCGGCCGGTCGGCTGCCCGCCTGTCCTGCCCCTCCGAATGAGAAAGTCTGGGACAGCGCCCTTAAATGACGCCCTTACCTGGTACTGTTTGTCCTGGTGAAGGTGGTCCGACTGGGATCGCTCCGGACAATTGACGCTACCTTATGGGAAGGTCCTAGACCGAGAATAGTACTTAGTACGTTAGAAGTCCTGACAGTGGTTGATTTTCGATGCAAGCTAGATACCTAAGACGAATTCATCCGCTGTCTGTTGGAGAATTATATCCTCAGGCTGCTGTGGTCAGTAGTTTTCCGTGTTTTCTCCGACTTGAATAGACGGGCCAAGGATCGCGAGCAATCGTTCCTGTATCATTTTCCCCTCATCTCCGCTCGCCTACACACTTGTGCTTACATGTACTTACACTATCACACATGTCGGGTAACCATTTGTGAGCTTAGAGCTTGTATCGTCTGGGGCAGTGCCTGGTTGAGAGAGACACCTGGAGAGGAAAATCCTCCGCAAGCCGACATGTGGGTCGGCACCGGATCTCACCATCCAACGGGGGAAGCATCCGGCCTCCTGGTGGGATATAAAACTACTGGACTAGTTACCATATATACCAACCAATCGACCGTTGAAGGAGGATGGATGCCACTTACATGCTTAGCGGGATCTATCTCAACACCAACCAATAGCGGTCGTTATACTGATAGAATCACCCCGCTAGAGAGGAAGCGACGGGTGTTAGAAGAGCCTATGGTGAAGTTCTAATGGGTTAGTCTAATGGGTTTGGCATGATTTTCCTCTGAAGTCTTTTGTGAGATTGTGCTTAGTGAATGGTCCAAGGGGTTTTCCATTAGTGTGGTAAGAATCATTATTTTGATTCCCAACGCAACCCAAATATTATCGTAGGAGAAATATGTAATGTCTATTTGCAAATTATGATCCTGTAATCCATTAAAAATATAATTTTTTGTGTAATATTTGATTCCAATAGGAAAGTCCCATTTGGAGAGAATAACATCGCAAAGCATTTTTCAATCGAGAGAATGTAATGTAATTTTAAATGAAATCATTCTCACTGTATGAAATGTATTTATTTTAAACGTTTGTATGATGATTATGTTGTTATTCGTATTTATTTTCTTGGAGAGTCACGAATGTGAAATTATGTAACTTCTCTCCTCAATAAGGGCAATGTAGAAAAATTGAAGATAGCAAAGGTCGTATGGAACATTCTAGTCGCCGTCGGACTGAAGCAGCAACGCTGGCATGTCTTTTTAATTCCTACAGCGCCTGGCGTCCTTGGTGCATACGCTGCTTAAATTGTATGCAGATGTTGGTCTTCATTGACGGCTGGATTATCTCAGTTGTATTCGGCCAGTGTCTGCCATTCAGATGATAAAATCCAAGTTGTAAATATAGTGACATGTGATTGCAAACATGAACAGCATCATTTGGCTACGTCATAGATCTGCAGTCAACTTCCCAAAACAACAGTACGCAATTAAAGGCTTTCTGAAGGGTATTAAATATAGAATTTTGATTGTATTTTTATTATATTCAGATTTAAAAAATGAATGCGTGCGACTCTCATGAGAAGTGAATCTTCAATCATGCACAAATAGGATATTTTTTAGTAAAATAATGTTTTGTAAATAAAGAAATGTTTGCACGATCTATTTCGCAATACCCCCTTGAACGCCCAATTATTTTTTCGGTGCAGCTGTATGCAGTCAAATTCAAAACACCGGGGCCAATTTACTCTCCGACTCGTAATTTATTCAGAAAGTAAAGAGTAATCTGTCCATAGTACTCATATGTGACTCGACATGTGGATTTCTTCTACCGGGAGAATATTAGTTTTAAACCAGAAAGTACGCTTTGTAATAAATTGAATTTTTCTATGTCATTATCCCGAGTAATTTTCAACCAGCTATGTTAAATCGAAATCCGACTAAAAACATATCTTGTAATTTCTTTTTCTGTTATATTTCCGTTTAAGTCGCCAGAAATCCCACGTCATCTCACCTCCGTTTCCTTCACGCATATTCTAGGTGCCACATCACGTGGAACAGCCGTGAGGAAAACGCCATATGCTTCGATCAGGAATCAACGTAGTAACGGTCCCAGTCGTTGCTGTCTCGCTCGTGGCACCGGCTAGCGTCAGAGTTTCATTTTGGCCGCGCACACACCGCATGCAACAGTCAGGTTTCGGCGCCCGCCTTAGAGATCCGCTGAGTTAATACTTACGATTAGAGATTTTTTGCGAAGAATCTGTGCATTCTGCTGACGTCGCAGAGAAGGAAGAAGGATACAATGAACGCCGTCTCAAGGACATCGACTTCGTAAACTTTTCGACAGGCAGCCTCGGTAGAGAAATTTACATTCACATTTCGTTAAATTAAGTACAAAAGAAGATCAATGAAACAAATTACGAACATACAAGGGCGTAACAAATTATCTGGGCGAGCATATTTCTACCTGGCATTGGGCAATCGAATGTTTTCTCAACAGCGATAAGTAGTAAGTATGGTGTTGGGGCGATGGCAGAAACGCAAGATCGAAAAATCAGTAGTAATGGCGACTAAAGTTGGTTTAATGGTAGGGGTAATTCTGAAAGAGAAGGTTGTGTGAATTGTGCTTGTGATGACGGATGAATGGGGTTGGTTGGACTATGGTTGTGGCATCATCGTTGATGACAGTGTTCTATGTCCTATCCTATGGACCCATCCGCCACAATTTCCAATCTTTCCCACCTCAAAAACATTCACATGTAAAATAATTACATTAAGTTCTGAGTACTACATTGATAAACAGTAAATATAAAAAGGTCACAGCGTATTTGTGATACTCGTGGATCTGCAGCCGTGCTTTTTTTAAACAAATTTATAAAATAAAACATCGTGTAAAATTGCAGCTTGAAAACCTATTAAAAATGTAGTTCACTTAACCACCTATTGACAAAAATGAGAATCTTTCCGATACCAAAATTTTCTAGAACCCTTTTATCGTCATTGCTACCACCTCAAGAGGGGGGGCTGCGTTAGTTACGGCCCTGGTTCACGATGTTGGAAGTGGAGTGAGTGCAATAATGACGACGACGGCAACTGCGGAGACTGTGGCGCCCCGCGGCAGCAGCGCGAAATGAGGCCGCAGCGAGTGCGCAGTGTCGCTTGTCCTACGGATCATTGCGACAGACCACCTGTTCACTTACAGGAGCCAACGCAAACCCACCTGTTACCTGCTCTCCTAACACGCTCGTTTGTACACATTTGTATTCGGAGGCATTTTCTGCCTCCTAGAGCTATCGCGAATCTTGCGGCACACGAGGGACAGCTATTGCATATTCCCCTAGCAAAAATGATTTCATGTTCAATACATTTTGCTTGTAGTTGCTATGTCAGAGCTAACAAAAAGCAACGCAGCTTCAAATGGCAACAAAATGACGCTATTGAGTTGACTTGTCATTGCTTTATTTTAGGAAGGAAACAAAACTAGCCTTTTACTTATATACCTACTTCTGCTTTAGTACGCATTTTCAAGATGTCAACAACAGTAATAGCACGAACTACTTCTCTTCCTTCTTAGAGACTCTACTTCTCTTCCTTCTAGAGACTCTTCCTTCTTAGAGACTCTTCCTTCTAATGAAGTGAAATTTAAAAACATACTTAATTCTATGTAGGTCATCATTAATAATACTGGGACTTTTATCATTATTATTATTATTATTATTATTATTATTATTATTATTATTATTATTATTATTATTATTATTGATATCATAATTATTAACACTGTTACTGGTTTTGATGTAACTTTTAAGTTATCGTTATTATTAGTTATATTATTATAATCGTTATTATTATTAATAATATGGTCATGTCCCTTATACAGTGAAGTGAAGTGGAGTGAAGTGTTAGAAAAGCTATAAATCAACTTACAGATAACTCAAAATCAATCTCTAATTCTAATTGTAATTATATTTGTAAATATTCGTAATAGTTTTGTAATTGTATATCTAGTTGTAATAATGTTTGCCACCGAGCATTAGCTCAAAGCGAACTTTAATAAATCTATCTATCGATCTACTTATTGACTGAAAACCTTAATGCAATTTGAGGCACAGTATAAACGCACACAACATATCTGAAAGTGCATGGGAAAATCTGGGGTTATTTGCTACGAATGTGTATTTAAGTGTTGAGTTGAATGTGATTTTGGACGGAAATACACGTTTCGGGTGATCTTGATACTGAATAGCGAAATATCTGAAAACCGAAAAAGTATTTTCTTTAAAAATATGTATCTGCCTGTTCGTCGTTGAAGTTTTTCAAAATATTAATAGTTTCGCTTAATTTTTAATCAAATCCGTACAATTTCCCAAAAATTCCGAATCAAGACTTTTCGTGCAGTGTAATACCACTGTAAATTGCTGTATCCTAATATAATGATTAAAATTGGCATAAATACATTCTTTACTTTGTCGTTTTTGTGACGTCATAAATTCTGTAATCGAATAATGTTGTAAAATATCTGCAATAGTCCATAATAATATATTACAATAGTGTAATATAGTAATGATAAGGATAATAACGATAACTGAATCAAGTTAATTTAACAAGATATTGTCTCAAAACTGTACCGCAAAGCTTAATCAAATGGATTGATGTTCGATCTTTATTAAACCAGTCAACATCACCAACCAGCTTTCAGACTTTGCTTGCTAATCACTTTTGATTGCATTCTGCTTCATTCAGAGCACTGACCTCTTGATAATTCCACTCGTTTTCGTTTAAAAAATAAAAGAACACCGATTTTCCTTGAAATGACTTCATATTGAGATGTTTCATAACATTTTTCAAGCATTTTCAAAGAGTTTGGTGAAGAGAGTTTCTCAAGAAATAGTTAAAAATTAGTATTATATAAAATTGCAATTACGTTATAATTTTACTTACACGTTACAAAGAATACGAAAAAGACTGCTCTGTTGAATAGTAGTTTTATTACATTACATGTAGTACATTATTTGAGTCTAGATTTCAATAAAAGCATAATGAAGAATATGGTGATTCAAATATTGTAAGGAAAATTTAAAAAAGCACTTCACATGTCTTGATTTAATTAAGGTAGTGGTAATGATCTAAAATCAACTTCCGTGAACAAATTAATTCAATAATTATTTGTTTATTACATTTATTATATCATATTCAGATATTTCTTCCGACAGGAAATACAATTGCAATTGAAATAGGGTCCTGGTTTTTGTTTGTTAGCTCATTATATTTTTCCGTACGCCAAGCATGTTATGGTTCCCCAAACCCCTACAATGTAAATCCAAATTCTGCGAACCTTGGACGATGCCATGCTTAATATCCCTTAAAATTTTGTCGCTTTGCGATACACCCAACCAGCCTGCTTTGTTTGCAGCTGGTCGCAGCGGCGTTGTGAACAAGGGGAGGAGATTGTGAATCAGTGTTCGCAGCCCTGTAGCGCCTGGGGCCGAGCCCTTATCTGGGCGCAGCCACCGAAGCCGCCCGCCCGATAGCGTCGCCGCGAGACGCGATACCCTTCCCGGAACCGTAGCCGATGCTGTCGAGTGCAGCTCGCTATCACCTGCGATCGGTCGAGATACGGGCGACCGGAGCTTCCTCCTCACCACTCCCCGCCACTCCTTGTCCAGTTCATCCCCTTTTCGATCCGATCCGACCTGAAGCGCCCCGCCCCGAGCTGTCCACCCCGCTCCACCCCGCTCCACCCCGCTCCACCTCCCCCGCTCCACCCCGCTCCACCCCGCTCCACCCGCTCCACCCCTTCCTACCCCGCTCCACCCGCGCTCCTCCCGCTCCCCCTCCCTCCGCTCCACCCCGCTCCACCCCGCTCACCCGCTCCCCGCTCCACCCCGCTCCACCGCGCTCCTCCCCGCTCCCCCTCCCCCTCCCCCGCTCCCCCCCGCTCCCCCCCGCTCCACCCCGCTCCACCCCGCACCGCTCCGCAACCCCTTCCGCATCGCACCCCCTCTCCCCACAATGGACCACCCCGCTCCACACTTTGTCGCCCCATTTCGCATCACACCACTGCGCATTACCCCGCCCCGCACCACCTCATTTCTCATATCTCTGCTCTGCACCATTCCGCTCCGCACAACCCTCCACGCACCGTTCCGGACCCCCCTCCACTTCGTACCGTCCCACCCCACACCACCTCGCCTTCGAGCACCGCGCTCCTGCAGGATAACGTGGCTTCGCTGATCGCAAATTGTTGCGTTTCGCCGAGCTGAATTGCAAGTTCTGCGAGCGCTGCATCTGATGGTGGTCACAAGTGAATAGTTTCCGAGTACCAATCCAGTTTCAGCAGAGAAAAACAACTGGTACCAAATCAAGCATGAAAATAAGTATCTTCTTTTTCATGCAGCATATTCCTGACGAATATATAGCCAATCGTAAACCTAATTTCCAGCAATATTATAGATCAGTGAAGTATGAACTTCATCTGTTGAATTCTTAGCAATTTCAATTGCCTTCTGCGTTCCTATCTGATTGTAAAATTGCCCATATGAGGTAAATGAAATCTTGATACTGAGCACTTCTACCGAAGTCATCTGTACCTCGTTTATCGAGCAAAAGGAAAAATCAAGAAGAAAACTATAGGAAATTGAATGATACCAAAGGCGTCTCTTTATTGTAGAAAGGGAAAAAACACCTATCCTCTGAGAAGACAAAAGTAGTAAAAAAGGGGATGCTAAAACAGTTCGCAAACAATATTAGCAAAATTGATTTTTCAGCACTGATCGTGCGCACGTTGTACTTTGGAGCCGCTTCTCATTTTGGCACTGTTTAACAAACGCGCGTTGGTGGACTTTCGACTGCCTGAACCAGCAAAAAGCCGCAACGCGCGCGTAAGCAAACCTGAGGACGGACACTGCATGACCTCCGTGCACGTACCGTTGCCTCATCCATTCCCATACCCACTCACTACCCACCGACTCTCTATCCGACTGCTTCGCTTCCTCTGCCGCAAATCACCGCGCCACCGGCGTTACCACCTCATTTCCCTCACATCACACTTGCCGCTGCCTCTCAAGCATCACCGCTTTCTTTTACCGGTTCATACAGTCGCCTGCGCCACTCCCTTTGCCTGTTCCTCCTCCTTCATCGCCATGCCCCTGTCGCCCACCCCCTCTTCATTTCCAGTCGCTGTCTGGAAGAGAATATTGGCGGCCGGCTGCTCTAATCTGTAGTTTTCCGTGTTTTTTCCGATCAACACCTGGCAAAAAATGTCGAAGCGGTACCGTAATAAACGGGCCACGGACCGTGCGCGATCTTTCCTTCCTCTTTCTTCTCCTATCCTCACCCCCCCCCACACACACACACACACACTTACACTAACATGCATTTTACTACTACACATGCCGGGAGACTGGTCGGGGACATAGAACTTGTCCCTGCTGGTGTGGTACCCTCGCTGGTGGGAGATACCTGGTTGAAAACAACCGCTTGTCGGCGGTAGCTCGGCGCCGGATCTCGCCATCCAGTGGGGGAACATCACCGCCACCTTCCCGATGAAACACATGCCCCACACTTACGGGACTAATGACCTCGGTAGTTGACGCGCCCGGAATCACTAATCAATCAATCAACCCTCTTCGTATTCGTCGCCTTGTTGACTCTCCTCAGTACCTCGACGTACCCCCTCTCCCTGTCGCCGCCATCTTCATGACCGGTCCCCACTGCCCGTCCCCTCCTCCTCAGCGTCCGCCGTTGCCTTCGCCGCCGCCTCCCCCACCGTCGTTGTGGACGTCGTGCTCGGTTGCGACAAAGCCCGTCATTTTCGGTGGACGTTTATTAGCGTGCACTGCGTACCTGGTCGTCTTATCTTAATGCGCACCGTATCGGCGGTGGGGGCGGGCGGCGGCGGCAGCGGCGGCGGCAGCGAGGGCAGAGGCGAGGCGAATGGCGCGGTGGGGGCCGCCTCGCTGCTTGTGCATTGCGCATTTACGACAGTCGGCGTTCGCTCGAACCCACAGTATTATTTGCTTTGATCACAGCAAGCCCTCGTTGAGGCAATGGGCGTCTTTACCACCTCTATTTGCCTCTGGCACAACCCTCACCGAGTTAAGAACCCACTTACAACTTTATCTAAATATGATAGACAGCTGGGCTGCTAAACTTAAAATCCAACTAAATCCTAACAAAATCGCTGCTAAAATATTTACTTTAAGACCCCACTCTCCCCCACTCCCTCTCACTCTAAATAACAATTGAATAGAATGATATCCCCCAAATAAACCTGAAAAATATTAGGCTTATATCTTGATACTAAGTTAACCTGGGGAAAACATTTAAATTCCTAAATCACCCAAGCTAAAATAAAACTGGCACAACTACGACCACTAATTTACAGAAACTGTCCAATACATTATAGATCACCCATAGCAATTTACAAGACAATGTTAAGACCATTAATGGTGTACGCCAGCCCAATTTGGATCAATTCTGCCAAAACTAACATCTTTAAACTACAAGCCCTGCAAAATAAATTCTTAAGAATAGTTGCAGATGCCCCTTGGTATATAACTAACAACCAACTTCACAACAAATTTAATTTGGATCCAATTGAACAAATACATCACATATCTGACCACCAACTTTTATAACTCATAAGCTACCTCAAATTCCAGCCCTATCACCTTTCAAACACCCCAATTACCAAACATGAATCAAAAACCACATCACATATTCCTAAAAAAAATTGCAGATTTAGATCCAGACTGAGGACCCGAAAAGGGATTTCCTTCCCCTTGTAATAACGTGTAAGATTATATTTAAGGTTAGCATATAAGTCTGTAAATACATATGTATAATTATATTTACTTATCTATGTAAATTCTTCAAAAAGTAATAAATTAAAAAAACACCTCTATGATTTCATAAGTACTGGTTTATCGTCTTCAACACACTAGAAACCAATATTCATAGGATACACTTGTCAAAATGAAAACATATTATCTGTACTTAACTATTTAATAAAAAGTATTCTCTGAAAAAGTTCTTACTCGTACTAAGTTCGCAAAAGTACATAATCACTGAATTGATGTTTTGAATTTTCTAAATAAGTATCAAAAACTAGCTGGACCTCTATCAATATTTCACACTTAGAAAATATTGTTTTAAAAATGTAAAAATAGCTTCTTAGTACATCACAACTCGAATGGTCAGCTCTTGAGCTGAAGGTTATTGAATTTTAGGCCCGTCATGACATCTATTGACGCGTCTTTGAAGGTTTCGAGATTCTAGCCACCAAAGCATGTCACCGAGTAAGGGTACTCGGAAAAGCTAAATCTAGAAAAATGAAAAAGAAAGTTCAAAAGCATCTCATTTTGTAGAATACTGCTAAAGAAACCTAACTTGTGCTCCATGTGCCTCCAACTTTCTCACATATTCCCCACACGTTCTCCACATGTTGCAAGTTCTTTACATCTTTCTTGCAAGTTCTTCACAGGTTTCCTCCCATTCTTCCAGCATGTTTCTCGCAGGTTTCTCTACATGTTTGTACCTCTAATCTTTCCCCGCACAATCCCCATGAAATCTATTAAGATGTTAACTGTATTGTGTTCCCACCACATGTTATCCAATATTACAATCTCCAAAACACAAAATTTTATAAATCATTGTTTTAAAAGTGAAAATAGCTTCACTCTAGATCCCAACTTCAGCGTTTTTGGAAACTCGTGTTACGAGAAAACGAAATATAATGTCCCTAAAGGTCTAAATTATGAATGACACTTAACTCGAAATGTAACTCCGGACACGAAAATATGATGTTAAGGCCCTAGGAGGCTCCGTTTCCCAATTATACACGATGGTAAAATGCGTTCCAGCGTAATATGAATTGCCGGTTGCATGTGCGCCTTATTTTCCAAATCTGCCGTTATCTTCGTAGATTACTCTGTTTAATGCCCCTGTGAGGGCAAGATCCCTATCTAGAAGTAATACACTTACGAGGTTTTTGTGTAGATAGTTTTTTTTCTAAAAAACTGTGATCTTTCTTTCGCGTATTACGTATAGAAGTATAAGGAACGCCACTGTAAACAATAAATGTGTGACTCTTCCCCCATACGTCACATACAGTTTGTATTTAAAGTGTTGATGTTAATGAAATGGATGCATTAAAAAATCATGAACACATGGATTATTTACATATGACGTAAATACAATACAATTAAATTTATTTAAGAAGTTGGGTCTCGCAAGTTAGGAAATGGGAGGAGTAATATTAGTACCCCGATGAAGGAGAAAAACGAGACTGTATAGACAGTTTTTTTCAATAAAGCAATATGCTTACCTGGCAGTTTAGCACGTTAACTACCGCGAACTCGAACGTTCCTTTTAGTGAATTGAGAACTATCAGAAAATGGATTTCTACACTCGTCGCCTGAATGAACTCCGGTGTTCCAACCCCAAATCCTTTCTTTGATAAAGCCTGAAACTCAGAAATATTATGTAGGTTTATCTTTGATTCGCAATAGAAACGGCTTGTGCGGAACGAAATTATATCATAACTTGTCCTCACGTCAAATGAAAGAACGAAAACTTCTTCAGTTGCTTTTTCAAACCGCTTTTATCTATCTTGAACGGTAGTTGACAATGGTGTACATGATGAATGTTTAAAACAATGAACACTGCTAAAATATGAAATAATACAGGCTTTATGTTTGGTAAACTCGTATATATTTTCTAATAGTGCCTCTTCATATCACTCCAAGAATCCAGCTTATTAAAATTTCCACATACAATTTTCATTTACATATACCATCTTCTATTTCGAAGGAACGACGAAAGGTTTTTAAATTTTTGCGTACAGAGCTTTTATTTTAGAGTATAGTTACACAAAACATTGTGATTAATTTATGATTATAATTGCTTGAGCTCTAAGAATTAATTTTGAATCAAATTTGTCATGATGAAAAGTTTAAAAGGAATGTAATGTCTTGTCACTTCGGTAATTTGACGTAGGTACTTATTTTCAACAGCCTTCAACATTTTTTATAAATGTATGTACTATATTCCACGCGCGCGCTTCATTTGTGTGTCGGGAAACCATTTACTCATAGTTGTTGTCGTGAATTATTCACTCAGGGAGTATATTCTCTGACTATTCCAATAATTAACATTTCATTAAAATATCTTCATGGACGAACTACAACACGTGTGCATTTCTACTTTTCTCTCTCTTACTGTGTCGTTCAATATTTATACGAGCATTTCTTAAAGCTGTATGTAAATACACATGTGAGACAGTTACATATCTTGTTATAACGCCATAATCCCTCTAAATACACAAATTTATCTTAAACTACATTTCTATATCTCGTTTAAGTCAAGAAAGCTTTATGTTGTTCTCATGAAACAGTAAATTCTTGAGAATTACTCGTTAAATAAACTTAGACTTAACACTTAACTTAGATAAAATTAGACTTAACATACATTATCTTGAGCCCATTGTTTCTTATTTATATTACTTTTTAAATCGTGTACTTTTCTGCCACGTCCAAATTTACAACTACTCCAAAAAGGAATAAAAATGCGAGGTGTATTGCAGGTACGGGTTATGACCCGACTGATTAATTCGCAAGATGACAGCTTATCTTTTTTATTGTAAACTATACAAGGACATATCACGTATATAACGAGATAACCCAAGAAGTAACAAAAAATATTGCTGAAATTTTCTATTAAAAAAGTATCTCGTATTTTATTGCAAAAAATGATTACACAATCGTACACGAAGAGGACAGCGTCTCTGCAAACAATGACGGTTTCTAAATGGCCATTTATTTTGTTTCCAAGATGAAACTAGTGGGGCAACAACAGCACTTACTTTTTCTCGATATTTCTGACTTTTAAGTATTCGCTAATTCTGAGAGTTCAACGAAATGAGACCTGCACCATTTCTTAAAAGTCTTTCACGACATTCTTCCATTTTGTACGTACAAATCAGTCCAACGACAATTATGCAATTCTAATTAGATACACCTCTGTTTTGCTTATCTGGCCTCATATTGACAAATGATGATTACCATGTGTATTTCCACTTGAGACGCAAGAAAAATTATAAAATGTATCGAATTCTCGTTTGATTCAGCAACGAACTATTAAATCATAAAGTTTTGTATGCACCACGGGCGTTAGTAGATGGTTTTGCCCCTTAGGTGACTTCCACCCCCTCGGGCCAGAGGCATTCTACTTAACGCCCTAGGTACATAAATAAATAATAAAGTGTCCTCCTATAAAATTAGGTACGAAGCTCTGCAAGTAAATCTTCGACGTTCAAACACAGCCGGATTAATGTCTTGAGGACACTAAATATGACGAAACTCGCTCCACCTATCAGTACTAAAGAAAATTATCAAGAGTAATGAATGCGAATGTGAAAAAGAACAATAATATTTATTTTAAAAATTATTATAAAAATATTTTAAATATTTATGAAACATAATAAAATTGTATTTACAAGTTATTAAGGGTTGACACGGTGGCCGAGATCGCTAAGGCAGTAGTGTCGAAGTGATCTCGGACCGAAGGGTCGCGGGTTCGAGTCCCGCCTCGGGCATGATTGTATTTGTGTTTGTCCTTTCACCCTTTATCATCCTCTTATCGTTTCATCTTCATAGTTACCATACCGTTAACACCAATAGTGGTCGCTAATGACCTAGATGTTGATGCGACCTTCAATAATAAATTTAAAAAACGTTATTAAAGGACCCCTATCAGGTGGCGCTCTTAAGCACGACCTTCGTTTGTTTATGTATTAATTCACCTTTAGAGGGAGAAATATTGAATTATTAGTTGAATTTCCAACTTTCCCCAGATATTTATTACAATCGTCTATGAGGACGAAGAAGGAATATATTCTAACTATAATGTATCTCCGCCCTGCCCTTCCCTGCCCTAGCCCTAGCCCTAGCTTTAGCTCTAGCTCTAACCCTAGCCCTATCCCTACCCTACCCTATCCTATCCTATCCTATCCTATCCTACCCTATCCTGTCCTGTCCAAACCCATTCTACTTGTTTTTACTGCAAACATCGAAATCTCATACAAAACAAAATTATTTCTCTTAATTTGAAGGTCACTTCCACAAAATTCCATTAAGACTAGAATAAAACAGTAGATTTGTACAAAATAAACAAATATACTTCTTTATAAAATATAAAACAATCATTTGAAAATATGTCATCTAAAATACTCTATCTTACAGTGATAACCACACCGAAATCTGTTTAGCCGTTTGCGTTTTATAAAAAATTATAAAAATACTTTAAATTGGTTTTTATGTCATCTAAATAACCATATGGAGTTAAAAAATTCAGATATTATCCCAAACTCTTCAATTTTATTTTTATAGATTACTCTCCCTGAGAGACATAGGATTTTTGAATTGAAGGGTTTAGTTCAAGGAGGTATTCACTCAGAAAATGGCCAAAGGAGATATTGGAGATTTAGTAAACTTGCATGGATTTTTTTAATATTACTGGAAATTATTTCTTTTTTATGTCACATACAAACACACACACACACACACACACACACACACACACACACACACACACACATATATATATATATATATATATATATATATATATATATATATATATATATATATATATAGTGATTTTCATCAAAAGTAGCAAAGCAAGTAATAGGAATCCCATAGAAAAGTCGTTTTGACGACAAAACTAAAAAGTGCGTTAATACCTTCATGCACAAAGCCTTTCAATTCTTGCTGCCTTGGGTTGGTGGCGCAGGGCAGGGCAGGGCAGCGCGGTCGCGCTGCGCTGTCTCCGGGCGGCGCAGGGCTTCCGGAAGCACGCCGCTGACGCAGGACGCGGACGCCGCAGCGTCAAGGTCGCCTGCTGCCGGCGCCGCGGCGCACAGTCGTCCCGAGCCACGCCGAAAGCGAGCGGAGCATACTTTCTGGGGCGTCAGGGCAAACATCGCAGTCAATGGGAAAATGAAACATGATGCACGTGTAAACAAGAATAAAGAAAAAATAGAATAAAAATGTTTTTGTAAAACATTTTTCAAGGTTGACGTTCTGCGTTTAGACGACTAACTTAGAAAATACACATCAAAACTATACTCCTATTTATTTAACGCGGCGCCTCAAGACCACTAGCTGGACGAAGAGGGAGACACTGTTACTCAATCGGAAGCTTCGTTACGATTTAAATTTTTGGTATTGGAGCTACCGATTGGATGACAATGTCCCCCACTCCTCCCACCTCGTGACCTTGAAGCGTCACGTTAAATAAATCAAAGTATAAGAGGAAAGAAGCACAACTTAAATATTGAAATGGTCTTGGCTCATTAACCGAAGATCAGAATTTACGTTATTTAACAACGTAATTTTTTACAATCCCATTATTAAACCGTCATGGCCTTTTGGCGTTGTTATGGGATTTTACCAGCAAATCGAATGGAAGATTCGAAACTAAAACTTAAAGAATTATCTGCCCCATGGTTTGTGACAAATCAGACGCTTTACAAAGACATTACTATGGTTTAACCACTTATACTGAATTCCATTGATTAAAATCGTGAAAAAATGATTTGTTTTTAGAAACAATTCCATGAGCCCCTAATGGCTGCAATTGAAAATTGCATCTAAATTTATTAAACATTTAACAGTTCCCACTCGCTGGGCATTTATTATTTCGTCCCTTAACGCCAAAATGTTACGCATTCTCAATTAACAAGTTTCTCACTGTTTTCTGTGTTGTTTAGTAAAAGATTTTTTGTGTGTTTTATCTAAATAAACATTTCTCATTTCGAAGTGACTATTTCCACTATTTTCCATTTCTCTTTTCTTTTTTTTTTTCACCTTCTCGCGTACTACGTAAGTGCGCAATAAAGATATATTGGAATGCTCACAGAAATTTCTTTCATTTTTTTCGGGTAAGGAAAATGACGATTAAAATGGCGCTAGTCTCTTTTTCGTTGAACCCTCTGAATTTTCGAAAATCGCAAAAGATGAAGAAAATGATGTTGGAGCGCCACTAGTTTGTTTTTTCCTCCAGGCGCGCCTGTGAGTCAATTCCACGCCGCCGCGCGGCGCTCGCATCTGCGCAGGCAACCAGCGACGGTCGCTTGAAGGCAAGCGCTCTTCTTGGAATCTCTGTAATGTTTGTAAACAGTCCGTTCAGATTATGGTGCTTCTCCCAAGCTCTAAAATCGTGGGAAAAGTTACTTCTTTAGCAGGTATCTGATGTGATATCGTGGTTGATACGAATTATTTGCTACATTTTGAACCTTTTCGGAACAAGTAAAAATATTGTTTTTTGTTTGTTTTTTTTTAGATTGAGTAGTATCTTAATCACTTGGTTTATGTATAAATCGAAAATGACTATTACTATGAAACCAAATATTTAATGATGAAATGAGCCTCCAGGATTTTCAGATCACGGACGAGTGCGTAGTTTGCCCAGAGAAGGTACTGAAGTGACCATTGCATGGAGAAAGTTAATGATTTTAAATAAATATTGTAAATGATTTTTGAAAGATCTTGACTAGTGATTCCGGGCGGGTCAACTGATGAGATCATTGATCCCGTAAGTGTAGTACATTTTTATCACGGGAGGTGGCGGTGATCTTACCCCGCTGGTTGGCGAGGTCCAGCGCCGACCTCAGTCGGCTTGCTGGAATTTCCCTTAACCAGGTATCTGTCACCCGCAGGGCACCGCCTAAGCCGGCACAAGCTCTACGCTTCCAACTAATCTACAGACATATATGGTAGTGAAGTGAAAGTGAGTGTAAGTAAGGGATTTGGAAATGACAAGGAAGAGGAAGGAAAGATCGCTGGCGGTCCTTGGCCCTTTTGTTACGGTTACTGCTCCGGCATTCGCCTGGTTTCGATCAGACAAACCACGGAAAACTACTGATCAGTGCAGCCGGCCGCTAGAATTCTCCTCCAGACAGAGACTGAATTCGATCTTGTGACAAGATAGTGTCGAAAATCTTGCCACCGTCGGGGCTCGCACCCACGGACCCTCAACTGACATCAGTTACGGATGCCCTGCGCCACCTTTGCCGGTTTGAAAGATATTAAAAGCGAGGTACTGCAACAATAGTGATTTCCGCAAATGATGTTCATCTGTTAAATGAAACGTATTACAAGAGAAAATATCATTGCTTTTCATAAATGAGTGTTATTTAGAAGTAAAACTAAGCAATATTAATCAATATTAAATGATAGATAATTTGGTAGATAAACGTCATGTGCGAAAACTGACTGTTGATGTAGTTCCTCGCTTTTAAGATATTTAAAAAATACTGCACCTAATAATATATATTTAATTTATAAAATAAAAATATATAAACAGAGCGTTTTTGGCCAATATTTATCATGAGTTATACAGTTAATTAGTAATAGTATAATTGGTATATTGAATATAAAGAAATATGTACATTTATTAATACATCGATAAGCTTTTGATTCATCATCTTTTTCATTAAGCACTGTAAATGCATGATGAATGTTAGATATAGAAAAGTATAAAGTAATCCTTGATAAGTAATGTTCTTTCCTTTTATTGCAACATTTGCCTGAGAATAGAATTGCAGCTACTAAAGAGAATTTACTTTTCTCGGCATAAATCTTAGGATACACATCTGATTTAGTGTCTCATACAATAACATTACATTTCTTATTACTAATACTTCGGCGGAGTTAACTGCGAAATAGTGAAATATGAAATATGTTTATTCCATTTATCGATTGAATGTCACACTGTAATGTACAACAGGTTCTGCATTATTCCTTCCACGTTAGGGGAATAATAATAATTTTATTAAATATTGCTCCTGCCAAAAGGAATAACATGCATGAGATGTGCAATTCATTTCCCTGCTGTTCTGGAAATATAATTTACCGGACACCTGCCTACTTCCATTTGATGTTTCGTCGTTTGCAATGTTCATTTTCTCTTAGCCAACAATAAAGCGACGATGAAACGACATATTCGGGGCTCTCCTCCCTTTTAGGAAGGAACGTTTTTGCACGCTTAAGGCTATACGTGAGATTGCAAGACGAGATTCTGAAATACTTTGAAAAAGCCGAAATCTGAGTCTCAGATGAATCTACTAAAGTTGAAATGGCGTTTGCAGTAATTGGAATTCAATGAAACGTGTAAGAAGAGTGAGCATTTTTAATATCAAACTTTGTTTAACATTGCAAAAGACTTGCACTCTTGAAGAGTGTTCAATTAAAATGAATATACACCTTGTAAACCAACATTTATTTTTTCTCCTTAAATATTGAAATGGTTCGAAACCAATTTAATGATAATTCGAAAACATCTCCGTTGAATTTTGATGTAATTTTCTGTTTGAGTATTATTTCATTGCAGAGTATGTTACAATGATAGCTAGAGACCTGATAAAACTCAATTCTAAATTTAAAACTTGTTCTCTACTAACAATGGCGATTTAGAAGATGATTCAAATGTCCAAAAACTCATTTTCGCAATTATCTCGTTTATTTCGCGTCAGGCATTAGCTCTGCGACTCTGCACGAAAGATACTATTGATCTACTTCTTACAAATATAGAACGGAATTCTCATGTAAGAAGCGGGGTACAATGGTGAATATTTATTTATTGTAAAATAAAGTATTCAAGAATGGTATGTGATACCATTTGGTGCGAGTTCTGTCGGTCAGAAGACGGTTTCGCAGTAACGCTGACCTGCTTCAATTATTTATCAACCTATTGTGTTTGGTCGTGAACTCCAAACGTTGTTGTCATTAGCTGCGATAGCTCTGAGGCATCACTGTTGCTTTTGGAGCATCGTTGATCGAATGGTCGTAGGGCTTGAGTTGAAGAGTTTCTACACTAGCTACATAGCTGGCTTGAAGTCAACCACTGTCTGGACGATAATTCTAGAGACCATTTGCTCTGACAGGCAGTTTCGTATGGTTTCTCAGAACAACATCAAGCGAATGTCCGAGTAGTACCCTACAAACGGCCACGGACCGCGCGACACCTCTCCTTCCTTTTCCTTGTCTTACCTCTTCCCCTTACAGACGCACGGGAGTTTTGAGTTTGTTCCGGACGGGGCGGTGTCCCGCGGGGGAGATACAAACCGCTAGCCGACGTATAGGTCGGTGCCGGAATCCACCTTTCTGTGGGGGAGGAGAACCATCACTCTCGGATTAAAAAATGCACTACACTTACGGGACTAATGTTGTTAGTTGAAGGCAATACTTACGCAGCTCTAAGGGGGAAGAATAAGGGTTCTTATTGACTCTGGCCCGTTTCCAGTTTTTTCATTATTCACTTTTCCCAGTGATTCTGACCAGTGTTTTCAGTCATCCTATTTGCTCGTGAACGTTACTGTCAATTCTGTGCCTCGCCGGCGAGGTACTAGAGTGTTTGTGCACGCCAGAGCGGGCAGCACTATCGATCTTCTGCGCATGCGCAGATGCACTCAAGTGGTGCGAAACTTGAACTGCGCATGAGCCGAAGATCGATAGTGCTTTGACGTTCGAGGGTGCACAAACAGACTATTTTATGCGCTGTAGTTCCGCGAGGCGACTGGACGAGCGAGCAATGGCGAAGGCGTGCCTTCCGCGATGAGTAACCCAGCGCTGACTCGTTGCCGCGCCCGCCGCGCCGCGCCGTCCCGTTGCACCCGCCCACGCATGCGCAGTGCGACGGAATCGTTGCATAGACCACCGCGATAACATTTTAAACGCATGCTACCACTCGGCGACAACAGAACCTAGCACTGAGATGCTACTAGGTGTCTCTAACTGCCCCAGCGCGCACGGTTGCGACAATAAACGCGCGCGTGTGACGAGCAGCAGACTAAAATTCAGCCTTCAATTTTATAACATTTCCATTCAATTTTACTTACGGCATAATTAATTTTCATGGAGGTATTTAAATTTCACTTGGACGGTTAAGAATGTGGTAACGGTCCTATTTTCAAGGCACTCTGTATTTTCGAAAATTGAAAAAAAAAATCGAAATTGTAAATGTAAATTTCCTACGCTTCGTACGCGGCGATGTCACTTCAATGACAATGTAATTTGAAAGGTTCATGGAGGCAGTCATTCGAATCTAGAAAAGAAAAATTACGTTTAATGTGTTTAAGCATTAAATCATTTTTTAATGGGATATTTAATTGGGTTAAATATGAAAACGAGTTAATCATTTCGCTTTTCATAAAGTGTAGAAATGACGATTAATTCGCATCAAAACGAGGAGTTTCGATGAATATAACAATATTATATTTAATTATTATATTTTTCTATCCATTTGCATTTTGTTGCCAGCGGTATCAAGAATGCTGATTTGCAAAATGTATGTGTAATACGAAACAGCGGTCCTTGGTTCTTGTTGCACCCCGTTGTTGCAACGCAGCACTGTGCTGCACAGAAGACGATAGTGGCTGCCGCCGCTGGTTCGCGTTAGTATAAACTCATAAGTTTATTTACTGCTAAAATGCGCATCGTACATCATTGGGAATGCCGGAGTAGTACCATAACGAACTGCCTTGGACCGCGCGCGATCTTTCCTTTCTCTTCCTTGTACTATCCTCTCCCCTTACACACACACTTACACTAACATGCACTACACGACCACAGATGCCGGGAGACCTGTCGGGGACGTAGAACTTCTCCCGGCTGGAGCAGTGCCCCGCTGGTGGGAGATGTCTGGTTAGGGAAAGCCCCGCTAGTCGACGGTAGGTCGTTGCCGGATCTCGCCATCCAGTGGGGGAAGACCACCGCCACCTCCCGATGAAGAAACATGCACTACTCTTACGGAACTAATGATAATAACTAATAATGACCTTGGTAGTTGAGGCGCCCGCAATCACTAACAATCAATCAATTGCACCATTGGTACATTTATATAGAACGTGACTTCAGTAAATTCAATGGCAGAAAGCTATGTTCGTTTAAATATTTTTCGCGCTTCGTTTCTTTAAGAATTTTTGAAAAGATAGTGAACATACGACAGAAATTGAAATATTATAATATTACATTACCAATATCAATATTCCGAGAAAGTATGTGTTGTTGTAGCTCATAGATATTTTTAAATATATTGAAAAAATAAAACATGCACTACAATTACGGGGCTAATTACCTTAGCAGTTGTCGCACCCGGAGTCACAATTCAATAAATCAATCCTTTTTGTTTACCCGTTCCCTTGTACTTTCGGCTCTGCACACCATTGACTAGAGCAGTGTGCGGCGCGGAAAGGCGCGGCGGGGCACGACCCGCTGCCCCGACGTTGCTTGGTACGTCATCGGCCGCGCCTCCGCCTGCGCCTGCGCCTGCGCCTCGCGTGCGCCCACGCACGTGCTCATCCACGAGGGCCATGCCGTGATTCAGCGCGAGGGGGGAGGGCGGTGTCCCAATGGCTTCACGTCCAAGAGACGTCTTCGTCAATGGAGGGCTTCGAGCTTTCTTCTAGTGAGCCAATATACTACTGCGTGGACGAATTTATTTATTTACTAGCTGATTACCCGACCATGTCCGGCTGGGTCTGATTTGGCCCGCTTTGCCCGTTCTGTCCACGCCTCCCGCCCAGGTCATTTGCTCTCTTTCATCCTTTCGCTCCGCCTGCTTCTTCCTCTCTTCGCTTCTTCCACTCCTCTAGCTTATCCTGTTCCGTCCTCTCCTCCCGTTCCTTGCGCTTCATCCGCTCCTCTTAGTACGCCCGTTTCATTCCGCTCCCGCCCGCTCCTTCCACCCTCACCGTTTCTACCGCCCCACTCGCTGATTCCGCTTGCTCGGCTCCGCTCCGTGACACCCGCCGTCATTCGGCGACAATACCACCCAGATGCAGCGGAAACTGCATGAAACTAAACTAAATTACTTCCTCAAACAAATGGTGTAACCAGAATTCATGTTTTGCGGGTCCTTGATACTGAAAATTCGATTTTTGGCAAAACTATCCGTTCGTCTGTCCGTCTGTCCGTCCGTCCGCCCGTCCGTCCGTCCGTCCGTCCGTCCGTCCGTCCGTCCGTCCGTCCGTCCGTCCGTCCGTCCGTCCGCCCGTCCGTCCGTCCGTCCGTCCGTCCGTCCGTCCGTCCGTCCGTCCGTCCGTCCGTCCGTCCGTCCGTCCGTCCGTCCGTCCGTCCGTATATCTGTCCATGTTCAACGCTACCACATAAACTATTCTGCCGATTTTCTCCAAAATTGATAATCCCCGATCGATCAGAATGAACACGAGGTTTTGGGAGTTTCAAACGGATATTTTGATTTTTTGTGTGTATACTACAGGAAGCCTCAAAAACATTTTCAAAATTTTGTCAAAAAGACACTAAATGTTTTTAAATAACTTAACTATGTATGCTTAAGAGAATGATGCAGAGTTCATGTTCGTTTAAATTTTAGAAGTGCAATTTTTTTACGTCTTCCTGCAACTATAATCTTGAATCTTGATGTAGAGTTTTTCCTTAATGAAGTCTTATCCTTAAAGATGGATATTTAAATAATTTATGTTCAAGTTTTCGAAAATACGAGTAGTTGAGTCATATCAGTTACATAGAAAATCTAAAAATCATGTAAATTTACCATATGAAATACGATTTACAGCAAGGACATACTTGTACTTCTAGACCATTTTGGCGTGTTAAGTACTTCCATGAAAGTTTCTAAAAACGGACATAACGCTTTCTTTGAACTCTTAGTGCCATTTGCCATTTCTAGTTGCCATTGCCAGTTGCAATTGCCATTGCCAGTTGCAATTGCCATCGCCAGTTGCAATTGCCATTGCCAGTTACCATTTCATTACATTTTATAACAGTGATATAATGAAAAAATTGCGCCCTAGTCAAGGAGTAAGGGTCAAAGTTTTTGGTCCTTGTTGGAAATTGAACTGAGAGTGCTCTGTAATGGTCAGTGGAATAAATGACTGAAATCGGAAAAGCTTACGAAACTCACAATATTTTAATTGCCTTAGCAACAATATGAAGCAATCCAAATTAATTTTGTTGTTGCTGCACTTATTTACAATTTTCTACGTTACAGATTAAATCCATACAAAAAAGCAGCTCGATAGAAAATTTGTCGTATTTCAAAATTCTGTAACGTTCTTTGGTACTATGTATTATTTTGTCTCTATGAAGAGACTCATTATAGCACTCGATCACTCTTTCAGAAATTATCGTATTAGTCATAAATATATCTTCAAGAAATTTTGGATGAAATTCTGTGGGATACTTTTCGAAAAATATCAAACAAATGAAATTAATAAGAGCGAAGAGTTCATCATAGGAAATTGGAAACTAAAAACATGCTTTCACATGACAACGAAATTAAATTTTAAATTCAAATCTTTCGCCTCAGAAAACGAATGCAATAATATTGAGTCCTTTTCACACGATTTAATATTATCATCTCTTGCGAGTCTTTACCTTTCAATAAAATATATCGTTTCTACAGATATTCTGTTTTTTGCTGAGTTGAATGGAATACCTCCACCCCTCGCGATATAACATATACTGCATTTACGAAACGATTGATCATTGTAGTTGACGCACTCCGGAAACAAAAAAATCAATAAAAATCTTCTGACCCTGCTTTTCGACCACTCTGCTTGCCATCCTTTGCATTCATCAACTTCCAATTACCCTCCCGGGGTTGGAAGGAAATTCTGTCACGTTGCGCGGTGCTGCTGCCGCTGGGGCTCGGCGGTCGGGCGTCCTCACGGCCCGCGCGCCTCCACGCCGCGCCACGCCACGCCACGCCACGCCGCGCCACGCCGCGGCGTCCTCGTGCCGGTCGTTACTCCTTTCCCCTCCGTCCCCACTCCGGCCGCCCCCCTCTCCCCTTCCCCCGCGCTGCCCCCGATTTCCGTGTTCTTGTCCTTGGCCTTCTAAAAAACGCCTCCCGAGGACAACGCTCTCGTAAGCGGTTCCGCAGCCGCGTGGTTCCATTCACCGCGCGACATCTCGGCAGGCGCGGACGCGCGCAGGGTCCTCGCGAGGGCTCGCGGCTCCTCAGGGCAACTGGCTGAGAAGGCGTGGGTTCCATTCTTAGCCTTGGTCACCTCCCTCCGTAATCACTGTTTGGCGACTGGCGTTTACCTCAAAGGAAATAACGCAAGTTACT
The DNA here is from genome assembly GCA_011170035.1 of Teleogryllus occipitalis. NCBI lineage: Eukaryota > Metazoa > Arthropoda > Insecta > Orthoptera > Gryllidae > Teleogryllus > Teleogryllus occipitalis. The sequence continues at coordinate 35,454 of BLKR01004861.1, read as the reverse complement.
TGTTTGCCCTGAATGTTTTCTTACGTTTTTCTATTTTCCATGGAGTTTACACACATGTATTTGCGCTAGTACCTGGGGATTATCCGTCGTGACTGACAGACTTCGAGTACTCTGTTTATCGTTATGCAAGGACGTGTGGTCGATCTTCAGTTGGACCGCTCTCCCGTTCCATTGGGGGAAAATATTGCAAATTACTTATTTGTCTTGAATGCTTTCTTCCTTCTTTCTCTGCCTTCCAATGGACGTGAGCACATTTAAATCAGCAAAGGAGACGTGAGCGGTGCTGAATAATCTCGATAAGTTACGTGAAGTAGTGCGGATATGACCTACCGTTCGATCAGTTTCAGTTATCTCCTTTGATTTCAATGGCACCGGAAGAAGTGTACCCAAGTTACACATTTGAATTGAATGTTTATTTCCTACTACTTCTGACACCTTTGTGGTTTACGAGAACATTTATTCGCCAGCATAGGAAAAGAGAACGTACCTTTAAAATCATTAGGTAGATCGGCTCTGTGTTTAGTAGGCCAGCCGGGCCGATGCAACGCGCAGCGCTAAGAATAAATCCAAGAAGTCCGTCAATGTTATCGTTTACTCATCTTGTCTGGTCTTGCATGTTTATTGCAGCAGTGAAATTAAATGAATGCCCTTTAAACATGATGACCATCTTGACTCAGAACTCCTAGTAAAGGAAAGAGGGGGAGCACAATATGAAGAAGGAATCGCCTAACACCAATTCACATGTCACATGGCTCAATGTAATGTTTTTCACTCGAGTTTGGAATCAGGGAACAATAATTCAAGTCAACAAAAGTCTCCAAAAGTCTTGAGTTGTGTTTATATTAATTCATTTGAAATGTTTAAAACCCTTCCTATGGAAATTTAATCGAGTGCTAGAAGTCGACTAGTGCTAGTGCTAGTAGCTAGTGCTAGTAGTCGACTACTATCGAGACCAGTAGCGAAATTTATCTTATTGCCAGGACTATTCTTTCAATGACATACAATCAACACGCGGTATTTTATTTTATCATTTTCTTCATTCTGATTGATTTTAGTTTGTAATGAATAATTGTGACAAAAAATTAGAGCTGTCATTTTCTCTATTAAATTATAAAATAAAATATGTGTAGACGGGATTAGAAGCCGATATTATTTCGTTTTTTAAGTTGCGTGTATTTGTATTGTATTTAATAATATGTTAATTCCAAAAAAATACTTACAATAGCCTCGTACATCAGTTGAGTTCTAAAAAGTTACGAGATGGATGAAAAAAGCAGGAAGCCATTCCAAATGATGAGAACGCTTAGAGTGATACCGAAATCAAGCTGCTGCTCCCTTGCAACCTAACTCAGCCCACACGTTATCTCCCGCATCTGCAACTTGTTCAAAGCACTCGACACCTCTCTGCACTCGTAACATATTACGCAATATAAAACAGGTGGCTGGATTGTGCGTAAACATTTGAAAGGATAGTGTTAAAAGTATAAAGAGATCGAAACCAGTGCTTCGTGAACGCTGGCCTCTTATAAGTTATGTTTTGCTTGATATCGAAACTACTCTTTTGTGCAATGGTGTATCAACAAAATTCGTCGTCCAAAACAAGGTCATCAAAATAGAAGTAAACGCCTTTTAGTACTTAAGTAACAAGAATATTCACAAAAACTTTGCTATTGAATCCGTCCTCAAATACATCAAAAAAAATTTCATACCTTTTTTTTCAAAATCTTCCCTGTTTCCATCGCATCCCTTTTTAACCCACGTTTAGACCAACTTGCAGAACCTTGTGGTCGACTCGCTTTCCGTATCTTCCTTCGGAATCTGGCAGTCATAAGATTGCATCATTGACAATTCTACCGTCAATAAAACGTCTATTTGTCTGTCCATCCGTCTGTACGATTTTCTCCAAAACTGATACTTCCCGATCTCTTTAGACAAACTTCCATAAAGCCTCAAAAACATTTTTAAAATTTTCTCAGAAATGGTACCAATTTTTTTATTAAACTTTGTCGTTGGATAGCGTAAAGGACGCTTAATAGTATGATGCAGGTCTCACGTTCGCTAAAATCCCATAAGTGGACTAGCAATGAGTACGTTCTTCTGGCCCCCAAAGAATAGGGGCTCCCAAGAATATTTTACTCAAAATTTTATATTCGTTCATAAATCTGTCACAACATTTTAATACTATATTTTTAACCAATAAGGTTATGTTTTATTTTAATAAAAAATGAATTACTTATTTTCATTATTTCCGAATTAGAAGGGGGTCGCAAATTTGATCTTACTAAGGGCCCCCGAAGACCATCCCTGCACTCGTCAAAAAGTTGAGTAGGGGAGCGGGCGGAAAGCGAGCAATTGTGTGGAGGCGAGAGTCGGCGCCCGCAGCAGCTGGAGCGGCGACCGTAGTGATGGCAAATTTTACCAAATCATCGATACATCGATGTTTCCATACATCGTTAAAGGGTTTTCGATGTCGATGAAAATATCGATGAGAAAACATCGATGTTTTAATTATAAAACTAATAAACATTCCATTTTCCTATACATTTTTATTTAACGTACGTAAAAGGGATATATTTTACTGTTTGATTATCAGCATGTTAGTATCATGTAAAAATTATTATCGAATGTAAAGAATAAAATTAACAATAAAGAACATCGTGTTTTGCTATCGATTTCGTGTTTCACTGTCATTTCAGGCAATGACACACCTGGCGATAACATACATTCATAACACGAGCAGCTCCCGAACTTCCTCAGCTTGCAGAGGCGAAATGTGCAGCGTGATAAAGAGGTTGACGCAAAACAACAATATTGCTGTGGATTGTGGCTGCTCTACAACGTGCTTAAACACCTTTTTTTAAAGAATTAAAACTTCGATATTTTTGCAACAAAATGTGGATGTGAAGAAAACATCGAAAGCAAAATATCGATGTCAATATCTCGATGTTTCTGGTGGAAAACATGGATGTTTCGTTGCCCTCCCTGGGCGCCCGCCGCCGCCGTCGCCTCGGAGGTGAATGTCACCGGCGCGAAGCGAAGGCTGCCCGCTGGCCGAACGCGCCTCAATTGATCGCGTTACGCAACGAGGGCGCTATCGATCACGAACGCCGCCGCGCCGCCTCGACGGCCGCGTCGCGACGGAGGAGCGAAGCGCCGCCGACGGCGGCTCACACAGCCACAACGCGCGCAGGAGCAGCAGCACGAGCAGACAGCTGGATCGGGTACCACGAAAAGCCCACATTCCACCAGCTGTTCGCCGCGCGTACCTTGTTGGTACACGTCTCATCTCCAGAAAAGTGGACCGGTAGTGGTAGCTCAGTGCATCAACTGATGTCACTGCAGCGCCTCTAACCGGGAGGTCCTAGGTTCCCACTCCCCACGGCGGCAGGATTTTCGACACTAGCTTTTCAGCTAGGTCGAATTCACTCGCTGTCTGGAGGAGAATTCTAGCGGCCGGCTGCTCTGATCGGTAGTTTTCCGTGGTTTCTCCGATCAACACCAGGCGAATGCCGGAGCAGCACCCTACCAAACGGGCCACGGACCGCGCGCGATCTGTCCTTCCTCTTCCTTGTCCTATCCTCTCCCCTTACACACACACACACACACTTACACTAACATGCACTACACTACCACATATTCCGGTCGGAAGCTTAGAGCTTGTCCCGACTGGGGCGGTGCCCCGTTGATGGGAGAGTCCTGGTTAGGGGGAAACCCCAGTAGCCGATGGTAGGTCGGCGCCGGATCTCGCCATCCAGCGGGGGAGGATCACCGCCATCTCCCGAGAAAAAAACATGCACTACACTAACGGGACTAATGACCGAAGCAGTTGACGCACCCGGAAACACGAAAAAATCAAGCAAGCAATCCAGAAAAGTGGGTTATTCAAATTGAACAGAACCACATTTGTCTAACTTACGACAGTACCACGCATGTTGGGAGACCCGTCGGGAGCTTAGAGTTTGTTCCAAATGGGTAGATGGAGTGGCACTAGCAGTCGCTCACAGACGAATTTATTTACGCTGAACGTCTGAGTTCATCAATTTCGGCTTTATGTTTACGTGTGATCACTCTATAATTATTTGGTCGTTATGTTAGTAAGGTGAAGAGTTCCTGAAGATGCGAACCAATAAATGTAATCAAATCAGTCAAAATCATCAGATGAAATATGGTGGATGTGATTGTCATTCTGTTTGCAATTTGAGCTCTTTATTCTAGTTTTTAGTGTTTTCTTTTAATCATTAAAGTCATTTGTTGCTTTTATATCATTAATGGCTTTTAGCATTTTGTTGACAAGTTCTAATGAATGAATGAATGCCTTATATTACGTGGCGAGACTCAGGCCATGAGGTCTGCTCTTCCGTCTGACCACGCAAATATCGCTACGCTTCTTTCACCAACTAGGAGAAAAAGAAGGTATTACTTGGGCGACGAAACAGGCAATTTGAATTTAGCTCAGAGGCTTTATTTAGGCTTGATCTTTTACATGCAGTAAATCTACTAACATGGGACAACCGGCTTTACTTTCCCACCGAAGGAAGGCGTACGAAGGATTTTTTCGCCCTCCAAAATCCACGGCTTCGATCGGGCCCGCCAACTTGGGTATAACAGCCCGATAAGCTAACCGTTACACCATCGCCGCCATAAAATAATGATGAATGTAGTGACTAAAATGAATGAAAATATGCATTTCACGATATTTTCACAATTGTAGCATATATAACGTATATTCTAGAACGTAAACATGTGACAATGTTTATTTGCTTAATTAAATGATTGTAAACACATTCTATTTAGATATTTGCATGGATTGGAATTTACCGGCGAGATTTCTTAACACCCATGGTACATACAATTTTATTTTTTACCAAATTTTGTTGATTCAGATTTACTTATTTACTAATTAACTAGATGTTAACTTGACTCGCTTTGTATTTTCACATTTTCCTCCCATAATTCCCTTTCACAAGCCTCTCCTTAAGAGGACATGTAGCATCATTCAGTTGTTTTCATATTTCCCTCGCAACCACGGTCCTCTCGGTCCAGGTAAGTTATGCAGCGTGTATCGACCTCCGTATCGAAGGCAATAACAAGCTAGAACGAATCAGTAAAAAATGAATGTTATTTATTTTGCATCCCGCGAGGCCCGGTGCTGGCGCGGCGACGCTGGTCGCGTGAAGGCCGCCGCCGAGGCCAGCGCCTGGGAAGGCGCGCCGGATGAAGGCAGGGCAGGGCCAGCCCCGGCAGCCTCCACTGGGGGGCACTGACCCTCTTCAGCCTCCACCAGTTCTTCGGTATTTTCTTCCACCGACGCTATTATTCCGCCGACGCTGTGATGGCGCCTGGGTTAGGGACATCGTGTTTGTGACATTGCAGTCTCCTGGGGCGCCTTAATGCCTCACAGCATTGCGTTCAGTGGCATTGCAGTCTCCACTTCTTGGTTAGGGGCATCGTGTATGTGTCATGACAATGAATTTTTCTGACAATCTTTTACAGTGACTACCCTAGTAATGAATGATGCATAACTCCGGATATTATTTCACGTTGCTAATTCACCACATTATGACATGTGTAATTCCATATTGAAACTAATATTTCTTATATATGTCTTAAATATATTTACTCTATTATATTGCAGACAAATGAGAAAGTGCCCGAATATTAAATTTAGCTTTGAGACGGTGTAGTAAATGCACTTACGTTGTGATGCAAGACTGTCACAGAAAAGAATATTCAGTTGAAAATCGTGTATTTCCTACTTTCTTACTCTTTGAAAGGTCGCTAATTGCTAATTATCCACGTTATTTTAGTATCTACAGCCATTGATTAATTTTTTTCAGGATTAGTAGCTCTTGATATGTCAGTTATTAGGTATTGTCCAACAATGTTAAAATTTAAATCCGTGCACCATTTACGTAATACTAAGTACAAACAAACATGTTTTATTCATGCAATTACTCTACCAACCAAGATTCCCCAGGAGCTTTAAAATATATCGACCAGTGAGAGTGGCTAGTGCTCAATCGGGACGGCAACTTCCGTATAGCGTTCATTTACGAAACCGGTCCGTGGGATGTGGGTCTGCCATTTCACATCCCGTTCGTTCCTTTGCAAACGGCTTGTATGGTGTATATTTAGAAGCGTTGGAAAGCTGTCTGCAACGGTTGTTCCGATGTAATTGCAGAAATTTTCTCGGAAATTGTCCCCACTGTGTTCTTGTGGAATAGCGTCGTTTAAAGAGCGTCCGAATGATCATTTCTGCCAGTGCATCTCGCAAGAACGTCTCTGGAGCATTCATCCGGAAACTAGATTAGAAACTCAAGTGGTTGCCCGAGACTTAAGATCTGCTGTTTCTGGAGGATTCCTTTCAATCTCGAACACAGTATTGCTATTATGTATTTTTCTGAGAAGTACATTCATCTTTCAGTATTCTACCTTTAATTATGGATCCAGTGTAATCAATAATCAACATTACAGCGCAATAACAAAATTTGAAATTATTTTACTACAAAATTATTTTTTCGAAGGTGAGTAGAATTAAAATGCGAAAATGTGAAATACTGTCCAAATTTTGAGATGTTAATTACATTAAACAATGAAAATGGGGTATGAAATTTTGTTACAATGAAGTGAAAACGTTATATTTTATCTTTGATGGATGCACTGTCTGGTTTATTTACATTTGAATTGTAGTTTTTATTTCACTTTATATGTGTAGAATACCTTCGTGAATTTATGTCGCACACTTTTATGTATCAGAATACCGTTAGAAACAACTATTCTGATGTAATCTGAATGTGTCAATACAGAAAGGAAGTGTGTTGGTGAAGCGGTGCCATTTGGCAGTGAAGTTTACTCTTTTACATTTATTAATTTTGACTTCTCAGAGAAACGCATGATGTTTGTGCTAGCTGGGCATGTGATGCTTAACGGCTTTGATTGATAATGATATTCAAAAGAAGCTGTTTTTAAACGTTTGCTTTCGTGTGCTCTTTGAAATATTGTAGCAACGGTGAGGTGTTAGTTCTCACGAGAGCGTGAGGATGAGGTAGAGAGATTTAGTGAAATGGCCTTCTAGAACAGGAGGGTGGAGCGTACATTGACTTGTTTATCGCTTAAATAAGACATGAATGGGAGATGCAGAGTGACACTTCGGAAACTCATGAATAAAAGATGAGCGTTTACTAGTGCCATGTTTCGGACGGGAGCTTCGTGGCTGGAGTTCAGTACATCACGTAATTTTCGAGAACGTGCAGTTTTAATTTTCAGTGGAAGCGCATGGAGTAGTGAAACACTTTTGTGAACGCCTCAATGCCGCAGCAGGCGTATATATGTAAGCCACGGATTCAGTGGTCCATGAGGGCCTCATTGTACTTCACTGGCAAACCCCTGCAGCTCGCACGTTACAAATTACACGTTGCAAATGCTGTCGGGCCACTGCGTCGACACAACTTCATCGTTGTGGACTGCGGCGAATGTGCACGCCCATCGAACTGAAGCAGGAAAGCATTCGTTTGCGTTAGGTGAGTCAGTCAGAAGTCAGTTGAGATCATACTACGTACGTTTTCTTAAATTAACCGCATCGCCTTCGTAATTTTGTGTTTATTGAAATGGAGGATGGTTTGGTTTCGATGTCAGCGATATTGCTATACGAGTGTAGTATAGTCTTGCCTCTCGCCTCTAGTAAATACTAATCGTACCCGCCATCTGATTTCAGTAGTCTACACATGTTTAAAAGTAATTAACGGCACTTCCAAAATGTACATTATATTATTCACGTTGCATTGCAAGAGGCATTCTGGAATTATTTATTTATTTCATTTATTACACTTTATTTCATTTATTTTATTTCAATTATTTTATTTCATTTATTTTATTTATTTACGTAATTTACTTTATTTATTGAGGAGACAAGTCTGGCCGTAGTTATGCTGCGAGAATCTGAATCTGGAGTGGGTGGAGGTGTCAGGCGCAGGGGAAGCAGGCCGAGGGGAGAAGAGGAAACCTATTGCGCACCACTTTGTCACCACAAATTCCACTACAGCCACCTGAAATTGACCTGCAGTCCCCGAAAGTGGAAAGCCAGCGCGTCGCCCGCAATGACCCGTGCGGGGGCTGGATGCTGTGGGCGGCGGCTGCGCGAGGAAGGGTGAAGCAACGGGGCGGAGGATAAGGTTGCATGGTGGGATAGCGCGGGCGAGGGCAATGAACGCATGGGTGAGGGGAGGCGGTGCGGTATGGAGCAGAATGGTGTGGGTGGGGGTGCAGCGCAAGGAAGGGGGATGTGACATAGGGTAACGCGGGGGACAGCAGTGGTACCGCGTGGTGGGGAGTCGGGGCGGGGTGGCGTGGAAAAGGGCACTGGTATCGGGAGGTGGTGCGTGGTGGGGATTGACGGGGCGGGGTGGCGCGGGAACGGCGGTGCGTGGTGGGGAGAGACGAGGCGAGGGGGCGGGGCGGCGGGATGGGGGAGAATGCGGGGCGGCAGCCTGCCTGTGCCCTGGCGTGTGGGAGGAACAGCAGCGCAGCGGGGCTCCGTCCGACCCGGAAGCGCGGCCGACGGCGCGGTGGCGCCTCTGCGCTTCCCCTCCTTTCACTCTTCTCTCTTTTCCTCTCTATCCTCTCTCTCTCTCTCTCTCTCTCTCTCTCTAGCACCCCTCCCCCGACACGATAAGCCAGGGGCCCGCGACCTGCTATCTATCTGCACAGCTACTCTGCTGCACGGCAGGGACTGTGTCTGAAGCAGCTCGGGGTAGCTTGCCAAGGACGGCGAAGCGGGCCATGTCGATCCTTGCGTGCTCGCTTGTTCGGGGGAAGTTCTGGCCTGAAAAATACGCATTTTTTTCATTTTTCCCGTTTTAATGTAACCAGGGATATAGAGAAAATAAGAATGAAGCTCTACTCCCTTATTCTTTCACACACAAATACAATAAAAATATTTTTAATTAGAAAATTATTTATTCCGTTTCAAAACAGGAATAATAGAATAATAATTAAGTAGCGTACACTGAGTAATGTCTATCAATAAAAATAAATGGGGTCGATACTCATTGTAAATTAGGCTCGCGCGGTAAAAAAAATCTCATCCCACAGATACTTCTCAGGATTCGGCACTGTTATAAAGATACATTAACGTTTGCAAAATCTCTTTCTGACGCTCTGACTGAACCTCGGTCTCTCTGTTTTTCTCTTGCTCTCTCCCTCTCTGTTATGAATGATTTACTTACTGTAGCCAGTATTATCGCCATCAGTCATTATTCTTTTCACACTATGCCACACTTATGCACAAATACATTTTAAAATGATTATTATTAGGAATAGCGATTTTAAAATAAACCTACATATTTGCACTGAAACAGTTGTGATTAAAATTATTTTGGAGTCGTCGATGTTTGGGACGGAGAGAATGTAAAGAATGTCTGATAGATATTTTGAAACTGCCACTTTTATCTTGTAACGAAAACTCTAGATTATTCCAGAAAAATAACCCTAGTAATCTGGGCAAAAATAATTTTTCTGGTTCATAACTAATGAAAAAGCGACCCATTTCCCCCTGATTCGTTTTTTCTGTTGCAATTTTTAATAGACTACATTTGTCAACATGCCTATCATTTTTTCTACGAGATTAACAGCTACATTAGAAGGATGACTGTGAAATGCTCAGAGTGTGGTCAAAGCATGTTGTGAACACGTGTTACGAAGCTGAAGATTTTATGGCATTTGATAAAGTAGTATTTTAGAAGATCACTCAAATAAGAGCGTAGTATTATGCTAGTTTACGCCGCAGGTCACCAACACATTTCATTTTGAGATACATACATCAACAAATAGGTGTTTCTATGAAAAACTAAAAATATTTACTTCGCTTTCTTCAATGATTGTAGTCAGGTTTGTTCCATCTTCTCAGAGTTTCATACGTTCTTGAAAAGAAAATAATTTGTGCGAAGTGACAGTAGTGCGTGGATTGTCAATGGAAATGTTTGTTGCGTATGTTAGCAGAATTTAATGAAAAATAATGGATTATAATTAATTGATAATTATTTTCATCGTTCTTTTCTGCTATTTTGTTTTTACTTGGTGTGGCAGTTATTAATTACATTTAGGAAAACTCGACGTTACTATACAAACTGTACATCTTAGATAACATATAACCATATATTAGAATAGTGAATCGATCAAGTACTTCAATTATGATATAACACTCAACATGGCCTCTCTTTCCTGAATTTTCTTGCACTCTAGAAAAGGCCGTTTCCTTTGACAACTTGGTCGACATTATCATCTTCGCTATTTAAGCATGGCGTCACTCCGAAACCACTAGGTGTTTTTCGTTCTGGTCACCGAACTACGTAGGTGGAAGATAGTCTCCTTGTGACTAAACCACGTGGTCGATTGTGAAGTTATGCAAGCGATTTTGACAAATGTATGGCTTCGAAATCATACAAATTGAAGGAAGGCGTGTTGTACAGGATACACGAACTAGGGTATCGTGTCTGCGGCGTCATTGGCACAATTTCTATCAGGAAAAATTTGCTTAGTGTAAATGTCGACAAAACATTGCAATTTCCTGGGTTTAAACCCAAAATAAAAGGTATGAGTAATGAAGGTTTTCTCTCATATCCTTAAACAATATGATGCTGAAAATAAAACGTCTTAATAATCGGTTTATCTCACTGAAAGTATAAATAGGAGTTGAATTAGGTAAAATTTTAACTCGCATCTAGAACGTTAGGTTCACGAACGGTGTGACTGAAAGATTTGAAAATTAATATGCTTTTTCTACAATTATGGAAGCTCAATTCTATACTCAAACATTTTGCTGCACACACACTATTTGTATACCACGTAAATACATTGAATGCCTATACTTTTATTTTGATAATGGATCATATGCAAATACTGTAAATCTCGCAACAACTGCACTACCTTTTATTATTTTCCGAGAACGACTCATCGTAAACGAGCAAGAAAAACAAAACAGTGTTTACTCTCGTTTCCCTTGATTGCATACGTCAGAATAACGTTGGTCAGTGAATGTCACAAAGTCACGACCGTTCTGTAAATTGTAAAGGTCAGAAATCACTGCTTTAGAGGACCAGTAATGTAGGTCTGAGTGATAGAGCTTTGGATCTGGCGGGCCCAGACATCATGGGATACTTGAATTGAATACACTGGTCGCTATAGCTTTCTTCCGAACAGAAATCAGGGTACTTCGTTTTGGCATTTATTCTGATTGAATTACGTCGTCATACATGCCAGAATAAACATCAATCGCATGGGTGTGCCCTGAAGCAAATACAACAGGAGTACTCTAAATTTTAACTATATTTCTCTTTCTTCTGATGAACTCAAACCTTAATGGTTTACTTTCCTTTTTCATTATTTCGCTCAGATACCTTTTTTGTGTATACTAATTATTCACATACCATTTAATGCAATATATGCCGTGCTTGTGAAGTTTTATAATAACAATTCAATTAGTTGTATCAATTAGACATTCTAGCCGATCACGAAAACGCGGTGCTTAAAGTTCGTTTTCCTACATTTTATTATAATTTCTTCAAAAATTGCATGCCCCTTAATCGGAAAACGACACATTACTTTAAATTTTCTTCAGCTTCTACCACACAAGTCTAAAGCAAGATCAAATCCAATATCTTGGCATAGTCGTGTGTAAAAAGTATCGTTCTTTTCCGTGCCGTACAGTGGGCCGAAAAGTAATAGCTCATTTTCTGCAATTTTGAAACTATTATACTAATAAAAGAAAAACCTAGTGCTGCGACAGTAGCTGAATTTCAAAACATTTTGAAAATATTTTAGACTTACTGTAAAATACCTCCAAAAATTAAAATATTAATTTCAAATTCAGATAACCTTGAGCTCCTTTAAATTGATGGAAGAATATAAATTTTGAAAAAAATCGGATGAACAGTTTGGGCGCTAGCTTTGAACGCGAATGGACGGACGGAGAGACAGACTTTGCCGTCAATCGATTTCGTTACCAAAACCCGGCAATAAAGAATTTTTTATTGGAAACAAATTTACTATAAATGTTTATTCCTATTATAGATAGATGTTCATGGAATAACTCACAACACCGAGAGCATTTGAAGTACTTATACAATCTTCCTTGACAGTTTGCTTCCCACTTTCCTTGATAGTCACACACATCTTAGAAGAGTGTTTTACTCTTAAGAAAGCTACGTTAAGTTATCCACGCGAAAACATAGAATCGGGAAAATACAATCCTATTATTTTCAATGTCTGAAACTGAAATTGAAATGCAATGAAGTATTGAGAAGCACCGAACTAGCAAGAAAGCAATAATATGTCTAAGAAGATTTCATCTCGTAGATTGCTATATGAGAAACGTTTAATTGAGGACTCTGGCTTCAAAATGTCAGGTTTTAAGGCCCTAGAACGCTTTATTTTGGAGTTATATAACTATATACACGTGTGTTTCGACTAAGCTGCCAGAGTGTTGCGGGGTGCATTTGACTTGAATCCTAAGATGCTTTTCCAACACAAATCCTTCATATTTTTAAAGTTAAAGTGCAATTCATAAAGTCTCCGTGAAATTCTCTTTCTTTGATAACCTCTTTTATAAAGATTGGTTGCGTGTGAGAGCCGCAAAAGTCATATATACTACTGATAATGAAGGAGATAGACAATGTAGGAGAAGAGAGAGAGAGTTTATTTCTTTTTTTGTGTTAGGGATGTGCGAAAATAACTTATAGAAGCAATTATCTTTTACGTTGACAAATGTTTTTGTTTTGTTTCTTCATGTATATTTGTAGTTTCGGTTTTCTTACTCACACTCATGTGCACACCTACACCGTCTCCCTGCCGACGTCCACATATTCACTTTGCGCGCGCTCACCCACTCACAGCAATACCTCGTGGCATGGACAATTTGGCAATTTAAATGATGCAATTTGCAATGATGCATTGCAATGATGCAATAAATGACGCAATTTAAAAGCTGTACGAGCCGACATTTGTTGTGTGGTGAAACTGCCTTTTATTTCCGTTTTACTCGTATTCGTTTGTGTATAACTAGCAAAAACATACGTAACCCAAGGGGACATTTGCTTCGTGTAGGCTAATATTAATATAGCAGATAGGCAAACATTTATAAGAAATAAAGATAAAAAGGTAAAGAATTATAAATACATAACTGGTAGTGCTGCAGAATGGTACAGACTTTCTTGTATTAGTTTTCTATTTTCTTTGCTCTGGGCTAGTTTACTAGCATACTACCCGAGACTTGCTAGATACTCCATCCAGTTGCGATCTATCTCCGCCCAAAGACGATTTTTTAAAAATTTTCTCAATTCTTCGTGTTTCTAATAGCAGAACCGAAATATTACTTTAAGGATATTCAAGAAGAGTAAAACCTCGTCCTAAATGACAATTTTCTTTAAAAAATTTGGAGCCGTTTTTAAGAAAATACCGTTTAAGTGTTACTAAAAATGCTTAATTTGGAACTCTTTTTCACAAAAAAGTGTTTTTGTTTTCTGAAAAACTTTATTTGAAGCCTTTGAAATTCCATTATTTGACAAATGTAATAGTGTTTACAAATCGCTGGAAATGTGGATATTAACGCATGAGAGATATTTCAAAAAAATGTCAATTGTATAATTTTTTAGAAAACAAAATAATACACCATAATGAATTTTGTGACATAATAAACAGTGCAATTAGCACTCCCCGTTGGAAAAGTTAGGAGAAAAAATTTGGAGCCGTTTTTGGGAAAATGGCGTTTGAGTTGGGTCTTGCGATACCTTTGCACAGTTCCAAGATGGCGGTCCGCGCTGCGCGGTGGCTCACTGAAGCTCAAACGGGCCGCCCTCTACTTTCCTTTCTGTGTAGTATCTATTCTGTGGCTGCGCGCTCTCTCCAAAAAGGTCGTTGCGGTTCCAGCCCAGAACGTCGTCTCCTCTCGGATGCGATCTGATTGATTTTTCAAAAATTTCATTTTTAACAGCCACTAGGAACAGCGGTTCCTTTTAGGCCATGCGTGGCGTGCTAAAAGTTTCAATACTAGTGCTAAAAGTGAGAGGATGCTCAAGAGTTAAGATAAAATCTGCGAATAGGAAAAAAATCTTTCCTCTGTCCGCATCGGTTTTTACTGACCTTAATGTATCATTAAGTGATTATATGCGTAAATTAAAATAAAATGAAAGTCAGTAAGGCTCTCTAAAATACAGTGTATCATATGCTAAAGGGAATTTTATTTCGCTCGTAAGATTGTGCCACGTGGCCTGTCGGTCTCATGATGTAATATTTCCTGCTCGCAAAATAAAATGTCACTTTTACCACTAGTATAAATAATTATTATTGTGCGGTAGAACATGAGCATGTTTGGCAATCTCTTTGATAGCTAGCAGATAAGAATGTCTTTAAAAGTACGTAATTGGATTGTACACCAATATTTCATTTTCTTTTTGATGATCAAATCATTACTGAATAAATGAAAGATCTATTTAGACGAAGGTTTCATCTTTTGAACAAATGCAGAATTACAGAAATTTAAATCTTGCGAATCTCTAAAACACTACTACATGCTTAATATTTTTTGTTTCATACTGAAAAAAAATCAACTTCCGAAATCATTTAACTGAAATTATTGTGTAACTAACTGGATACTACCCGAAAGCTGCTGCCACAGAGATATTTTAGTACATCGCTGAGGATGGTGTTTCGGAGTATCATAATAAACTCGCGTTATGTTGTGTTATCCGCTTGGAGTGAGGTCAGGGGGTTGTGAGGAGGCCGCAGGCGCCCTGTGGACACTCTGCCCCTGCCCCTGGGCCCAGCGACCGGAGATGAACCGCAAGCTTAGCCTTTCATCTGTTCCCAGAAAGCGCCTGCGCGTCACAGTGTAATTATGAATTGAGCGGCCCCTCCTCGTGCACCACGGCTGCCACGGCGCGCGCAGATTCTCCTCATGAATGGTTCATCAAAGTTCTAGAATTGCCGAGGAGCAATCATGGCCGATAATGATAGCACGCTCTCTCTGGCCTTGGAGATCCTGTTTAAAGGCCCTCCAGTAAAACTTTTAAAATGTATGTTTCATATTTTTAATCTGAATTTTATTTTATTTTGTCATATCATGTCATTTCGTGTTACCCCTGCTATAAAATTAACTAATTCACCTACAACTTTAAAATATTGAGCTGCAACTTCAAATAATATTACAAATGAACTTTAAAATTTAGTTTGCGTTAGCTTTTGAAAAGGTTCATTCTGTAGTTAATAGATGTGAAACAATTCAATTAAAATAAAAGTCTCCTAAAAATTAAACAAATGAGAAAATAAATTTCGTAAACTTTTCAAACCATTAGTTCTACAAGAGCACATCATTTCTCACAATATTGTTAATGTTTCTGTCAAAATATGAGACTATTCTGCCTCACACTTAAGCTACCTTTCGAAAAATTCTTAAAAAAACGAAGTCCGAAAAATGCATATATTTTTTTAAAATTTAAACGATTATAGGAAAACAGCTTTCTCCATTGAATTAAGTGTGTTCACGTTCTATATAAATGTACCAACGATGCCTGATGCGTATTTCAGCTGTAAATAAAATTAATAGTTCACAACAACGCGAACCAACGGTGGTCGTCACTACCGTCTTCTTCTCAGTTAGGCGTTGTCAAAGCAATTGTTGCTGGATTCGCATGGCATACACATTCTGCAAAATCACTATTCTTGACACCACCAGCAAGTAAATGGAAATGAATGGAAAATATAATATTGTTATATTCATCAAAACTACTCGGGTTTATACGAATTACTCATCATTCCCGCACCTTACCGTACAAGCAACAGAATCCATTCGTTTTTATATTTAACTCAATTAAATGACGCGATTTAAAATAGACTTAATGCTTAATTATTATTAAACGTAATTTTTCTTTTCACGATTTGAATGACTGCATCTTAGCACATTTCACATCACATTCACAGCGTGAAAGCGCCTGAAACGAAGCGCGAGAAATTCGAATTTACCACTGCGACTTTTTTTTTCTCTCTTCAAATTTGATGTTTAGCTCCTTTCTTCAGATCGAAACTTGAAATTTGCACCACTCGCATAGGCGTCCTTTATGCTATCCGACAACAAAATTGTTTTCGGAAGCGATTTGTTTGAAAATTTTGAAAATGTCCCAGGGGCTTCATGTATTCCGCCCAAAATTGAAATTAAAGGTTCAGTTCAGTTTCAAATTCAAGAAACCGCGACATCAACCAGATCAATTTGGGAATATCAATTTTGGTGCCTATCCTACTTATAGTTTAGATGCTGTACACGTTGATCACAGACAGACAGACATTTTCCGTTTCGGCATCAAGAACTGACGTCTGTGGGTCTGTGTGCAACGCTGGCAGCCGATTTTCTCCAAAATTCTTATTCCCAATTGTTCTGGCTTCTGTTTATTGAATTCGAAACCGATATTTCAATTTTTTGGAGGTACTTTACATGAAGCCCTTGGGACATTTTTAAAATAAAAAAGTCCCATCTTTTTTAATTAAATTTTGTTGTTGTATAGTGTGAAGGACGTTGAAGAGAATGGTGCAGGTCTCATGTTCCTTGAAAACCCTGATTTTTCGAAAATTGCAAAGTTCAAATTTTTTTCGCAGTCGTCCTACAACTAAACTATTATTGATAGAGAAATTTTTCCTTAACAAAATTTGATCCTTAAATATGGAAATTCGGTCCTGTACAATTTTTCGAAAATTTGAGTATTTTTGGTGTAATTTTGCGGGCTTAAACATGCGTAAAAATACGGGTGAGAAAGTACGTGCTGTTTTGGCACCACTAGTTTTAGTTTCTTACTTACTTCACATCGAACTATTCTAAAGTTTTTCATACTTCATTGATGTAACCTTCTGCAGATTGCTGTTATAAGATGCAAAACGTTTGATCGTTTGTTTATCTCTCTCGAGTTTATAAATGTACACTTGTGAGATAAATTGTGGGTCTCTTTCAGATAGCCATTTCATGATAAACTATCAAGGATAGATAAAATGCCATCTAAAATTAAATACATTTATGTAAACAACGTCAATAGAACTTCTTTTAGAGATTTTCCTAGCGCAAAACATAACATTTGAGTGTTGTGATTTAATATGTTAACGGCCATTATAAATGTACTATCTTTGTAGTGTCCTTATATATCATTTTCATTCCAAAATAATGTGTCCACTAATAATCTGCCAGCATCGTAATAGATTTAAACATGAACAACATAAATATAAATATGAACAACATAAATATAAATATGAACAACATAAATATAAATATGAACAACATAAATATAAATATGAACAACAGAGTGAAAGTTTGTCCCTTCTTCGCTAATCTTCGCAAACGAAAAAGAATAATTCCATAGATCGCAAACTTATTATCTGCAACATACTATATTTCTATTGTATTCAGTGGGTTGCAGAATTAGGTTTGATTATACTGTTACACACACAGTATTCTTAATTGAGTTGACTGAGATCTCCAAACAAAGTAAGTCGAATTGCAATCAATTGATTGGATCGACATTTCATTAAAATCACCACAATTCTTCTTATCGGATGGTAAAAGCTCTATCAATCCCAGTAAACGCCGCCCCAGGCATGCAAGCTGTAGAGTTTTCGCAGAGTAAACTTTATCTTCAGCTGGTAATGCGAGTGGAATCGTGTAAAGCTGTCTGCTTTCTGGGTAGCAGGGGCCGGATCCGCGTAGCTTCGCAGCGGGCTTTATTGAGTCCCCCTCGCGTAAAGAGCTCTATAGGTCAGGCGGTCGGGGGGCGCCGAAGGGCAGACGCCTCCAAGTGCACTCGTCAACCTCTCTTTCACCGAATATATTGCTCGTCCGTTAAACTTAACGCCTCCCTGCATGGCATTTGCCACCTGCGAGGCGAATGAGTGAAAGGTTAATTTAATTTTCCCACAAATATCGGGGATAGAGTCCTTGGCGTTAAGGCTAGTGCATTCGCCTTTCATCGCTGGGGTCAGGATTCAAATCCCGCCCAATTTATGTGGAACTTGTGTTGGATGTAGCGAGTGCTGGTCAGATTTTCTCAGGGTCCCCCGCTTGTCCTATTTCTTCTTCCAATGTTTCTCCAACATTATTCACCTCATCGAGGCCAGAAGAGAGGAGGCTGCAGTCTGAACAACGCTCCGGGGTCAAGAATCGCAAAGGGGGCAGTTTTTTATAAAATAATGCAAGAAAAGAAAAACGAAAGATGGTAGCGAATGGGAAAATATGGTAGGTTAGGCAAAAGAACAAAGTGCGTATCAGTTGGAAAAGAGAAACGATTTAGCGCTCGGACTGTGCCAAAAAGATTAACAGTAGACCATCAGGTGGATGAGTATTATTGCCAAATGAAGAGGAGATCGAAAGAAGTTGACATGTAGGACGATCACGTGAGATGGGCTCGCGATACAGAGTTTCTTTTAAAACTTTTATTTGATAAGTTGACTAAATACTCAAAGTAAATACTCAGAGTAAATACTCGCACTTGTTTGCAGAAAAACATAAAGAAATAACAATAAATACTTTTGTGAATTTAGAAGAAATATTAGTCTTTTTTATAATTGTGATCTTTAGAGTGTACAATTGAATTTTTATCACAATCCCAAAACGTGGTTTTGTTTTCAAAAGATTTACAGAAATTGCATGAATATCTGTGATGATTGGTTAGCGATTTTGGAATCGTTTCCATTACCAAGTCTTGAAAAGTCAACTTTGGGTGGACTGAAAATGTTTGTCTTATCTGTCTTGTTTTTAACTGCATCTTTCGCAGTTTCGTGAAAGACACCTCACTTCATACTTTCGTTTTCCATGAGTTAACAATATTTTCTTATTTAAAACGTGTGCCCTTGATCAGTCTTCGAACCGAAGCACGCAAAAGGAGAGTGCCGTCTATTCATCTGATCTTTTCACTTGTAATCCAGAACGAAGAGAAGTTAAAACAGCGTGACTTCTCTTTCAGCATCACTGAGCCCCAACTTGTACGACCAAGCACGTCCTCGGGACGCCCGCCTTCCTCTTGTCCACTTCTTCCCTCAAATAACTTCGGCGGTTGACATCTCCGAATTTATTTTCCTGCGGCATTCGCGCACTAGCAGAGAAGCTGCTAGGCCCACAATTCACAAGTATATCGCCGTATCCTGACGAGCCTGACCTCTCTCTCTCTGTTATCTCGGCTGCATATTGCGCATATTCCGTATATTTGTTCTCGGGCTGATGTGGCTCAGGGCATCAAATGATGTCACTGACCAGGAGCTTTCGAATTCCGACGATGGTAGGATTTTCGACACTAGCTACGTACCAGGTCGAATTCAGTGGCAGTTTGGGAGAGAATTTTAACGACCGGGTGCTCTCATCGGTAGTACCTTAACAAACGAGCCACGGGTCGCGTGCGATCTTTCCTTCCTCGTCCTTGTCCTATCCTCACACACTTACTTTACACATCCTTACACATTTACACATACATGCATTACACTATCACATATGTCGGGAGACCAATCGCAAGCATAGAGCTTGTGACTCGCCGACGTGACTCGTCATCTCTCGCGAGGGAAGGATCTCGTCACCTCCCGTGACAAAAACATGCACAACACTTACGGGACTAACCGTTGACGCGCCCGAAATCACTAATCAGTCAATTTGTATTTTTCTGTAAATATAATGTAAGTTCATTCACAAACAATATGTGTACAAAATATAAAATGAGGATGCACCAAAGGAAAGGATAATTATAGATTTCAAGAAATATTATGAACATTATTAATATTATTATTATTAATAATATTATTAATATTATTATATTACAGTGCAATGACAAAGTGGTTTATTATTTGTAATTAACAACCAATAGTAAACATTTAATCCTAGCCTTTTATCAGGATACAATGATATACGAGTGAAAAACCGACGAGAGTTTATATGAGGAAATCTGTCCCAAGTTACCCACCGACATGATGAAAACTGCGCGTACAAACGTGGCAAACCATGAGCATGCACTCATGTAAATTATTCAAACTAAACAACTGGGTACTACAAATGAGTACCCGAACAGAAGTAAGACTGCAGTGTGACATGAATTACTGAATCTGCTCTCTAATAACTGCAAAATAAGGCTCATTCAATTACTACCAAAGTAAATTTCTGTGGTAGTTCATTTTCTCTCTTTTTTACTGACTTACTTTTTCCAGATGTCAAGATTATCTCCTGTTAAATTTGGAGAACATCGTATTTGCCGCTTTTCCTGTGAAGTTTGCCAAATCGCGGCCAATCTGAAAGTTGTTGCGCATCGCATTCAAGCAGCTGAACAGTGTGAAGCTGATTACAAGGCATAAGAAAGGCATTTTCTTATTTGTTTGGTATTCAATTACGAGTTGGTAAGAGTTGGTAATGACGAAAACACATAAACTTATATTCACTTTCGTATATTCACTATAATGCGATTCCTAATATATCAGGCACAAATGTTGTGACAGAATTCTGAACGAGGAATCTTTTTTTTATATTTATTTATTTTCGCATCTAGTACGAGGTCATTAGCAATATCGTATATAGATGTTGCTATTAATTAATAGAAAACCTTGTGAACGGCTATAAACAACAAGTTTCAATGAAATCGGAAGGAAATTCACGATACATTTGTATGATCACGTTCGTGGAATGTAATCTTGTAACGCGTACAAACTCAACATCTAAAATAAAGATAAGGTAATACTTCATTGATTGATTTTTTTCGTGTTTCCGGGCGCGTCAACTGCTCTGGTCATTAGTCCCGTTAGTGTAGTGCATTTTTTTCTCGGGAGATGGCGGTGATCTTCCCCCGCTGGATGGCGAGATCCGGCGCCGACCTACCGTCGCCTAGTGGGGTTTCCCCCTAACCAGGATTCTCCCACCAGCGGGGCACCGCCCCAGCCTGGACAAGCTCTAAGCTCCCGACCGGTCTCCCGGAATATGTGGTAGTGTAGTGCATGTTAGTGTGTGTGTAAGGGGAGAGGAAAGGACAAGGAAGAGGGAGGAAAGATCGCGCGCGGTCCGTGGCCCGTTTGGTAGGGTACTGCTCCGGCATTCGCCTGGTGTTGATCAGAAAAACCACGGAAAACTACCGATCAGAGCAGCCGGCCACTAGAATTCTCCTCCAGACAACGACTGAATTCGACCTAGCTGGAAAACTAGTGTCGAAAATTCTGCCACCGGCAGGACTCGAACCTAGGATCTCCCGGTCAGAGGCGCTGCAGTGACATCAGTTGATGCACTGAGCTACCGCTCTCGTTTTAGTAGTAGTAATAATAATATTATTTTTATTATTATTAATAATAATAATAATATTTTTAATAATAATAATAATAATAATAATAATAATAATAATAATAATAATAATAATAATAATAATAATAATAATAATAATAATAATAATAATAATAGTGAAGAGTGTTTCAATTCGTGATTAGAATTTCCACTTGATTTCTCTGCCCTCTTCATCTCAGCCGCAGTTGCGCGCCACGTTCTCGCCTCAGCAGGCGCGCGCGGAGGACGAAAGGTGGGACGGAGGCGGCGGTCGATCGGCCGGTCCATCGATTGGCGGAGGCGGTCGCAGGATTTCCGACCGGAAGGCGCGGCGCGGGGCCGCGGGACAGCCCGCCGAGCAATGGGGCCGGAAATTGTTGCCGATGGCTGGCCAGCGACGCTGTCGGAACACTGAGACAGGAAACAGGATTTCTTGAAAGGCGATTTCAAACGACCTGAATCGTGTCACAAAATGAGCAGACTGAGAAGGAAATTATAAGACGTTAGTTTTTTCCTAGTGTTGTTGTCATTGATATTTCATATACGTATTGTGTTTAAGAACCCATGAGCAAAAACCGTTAAATTCTTTATAATTTAATAGAGTCATTTCATGTTGACACCTTAAGGATGGGTTATATTATATTCATTTACAGGATATGAAAAGGAAATGAGTCACTGAACATACGTAATTATATGCTGGTTCTTCAAAGAAATATATAAATGTACTCAAAAACAGTCGTAAGAGTTTGAGGTAGAAAGTATCGCGGTCGTAATATGCCTTGAGGTGGTTTCTTCGTTGCTAAGAACAAATTGTCCGTGAGCGCAACATTACGCTGTGGCGAAGGAGATAAGGGTGAGAGCGTGGTAGAGGTAGCATGAGCCACAAACGACTGCCAAGCGTCGCAGCTAAAATATAAGAGGAAACTTCGTGTGATGTTCAGCACAAATGCCTAGCCTGCTACTTTTCAACTGTCTGTTTTTGTTTGTTTCCAACTTCGCAGACGGCTCATATTAGACGTCTCTGAAATGTACAGAACGAATAAAAACAGGACCGCTTTCATTTCTGCCATAAATTACGTTTCATGACAGTCACATTATAACCATATTGTGAAATGTACTTTTTCAACGCAAATGGATAGTGTAAGAAATACAAATTTCGTTGCAGATGATGAAACGTTGTTATCTAACGCATCAACTCCATAAATATGTCTCATAAAACCACACTGAATTTTGAATTGGTTAAAAGTATTGTTCACCTGTTCATTAGCAAGAAGTTTCACAGAAAGAAGTATCGGCAAGTTAAAACAGGGTGATGGCGATGTTCATGTGGAATTGTCATAGTGACCCACTGCATCTTTATTTCTTTTGTTATCCGAAGACAATGGCATATTGTCGATTAATTCTGACGTGCTCACTACTATGTCGAATGTGTCTCTGAGTGATCATCGAAAATTCCAAGAAACAATAGCTTCTTATTTTACTGAGAAAGGCGTCTTGCAAATGTAATAGCTTAAGCACCCATAAATGTCTTTTAAGAACTGTCTTTTTCTGCTTTCCCTAATAATAGTCTTCTCTTTGTTTTCACTTTCGATTTCATATAATTTATCTTCTTCGCTTCTCCTCGACGTTTTATTTCTTTACATTGGCAAATTTTTTATATTTTTCTGATTAAATTACCGATGATAAATATAATCGCTTTTATTTTGACTACGGAAGTACAAATGCGTTTATCTCTAAGAGCATCTTGGTTTTTATAATTAAATATACTGTCTGTTGTTTTTTAAAAATAAATATAATAATCCCAAGTTGATTAAAGATAGTTATTAAAGGATAACTGTTTTTATGTGTAATATACAATAAACCGTTTCTTTAATAAGAGTCTTTAATCAACTTGGAATTATTATTTTCCTCTTAGTTTTTGCTCATAGATGTGCTTTAATGCTATTTTCAAATGATTTGTCTGTTTTTCATAATAGCTACATTCAAGAAACACATATTACCCATGTATACGGCTAGTGACTCGTGTACATGGCTAGGAAACTCTATTCTCATGTAATTTGTCTGTTCTCATTTACTTCTTAAAATGTGAATTTTTGACCATCTTACCCTGTTTTATTCATCCTAATTTGTTTTGTCGTAAAGTTTTAGAGAAGGAACTAAAAGGAAAACATTTTAATTATTCCCTGTTTAGTTTAGACAGTGAAACATCTGTAAACGCTCGAAACGACTGCTCTTTGCCCTTAAATCGGTATTAGCCGGCTGCACCGCCGCTTTTGGCTGCAACCCACGCAAGCCAGCGCGCTTCGGTTGAGCGCGTGGGCAGGGCACATTGTGCTGGATGCTGATTCCGTCAGGGCATAAATTTAAAAAAAAATTATAAAATCTCTTTTTATTTCGTTATAAAATTAAGTTTATTTATTGTCAATAAGGTAAAAATTCAAGTTTACCAGAAATACAATATAGTAATTCATAGCATTTCACTACTATTAGTGCCTTGAAACCCCACTTTTCCTGTACTTCTTCCAGAATAACCTAGAATAATCCAACTGAGAGAAATGCAAGTCGATTTATTGTTTAGAAAAGTATCGACTGGGCTGTTGATCACAACGATATGTGCATTGACAATCATCCAAAATTATTTTAGTTGCTTAAAATTCCTCAAAATACCTTTTTGTTTCCGAAAATTCTGGACGTAGAATGTTCCAAAAAGATCATAAAAATGATTAGTTGACAACCCGTGACTGTGACACGTCGAGTCACGTTCACTTGCTCCGAATGGTAGACTGGAAGAGAGGTAGCCTGGGCATCAGCAGCGGACACTGTCACTGTCACCCGGACACACACAGGTGCCCCGATTACTCTACGTAGGATATTCTCGTTGTACCCTCGTGAATAGAAGAATTCGCCTAAGAATGAGCCAAAATGACAGTGCGCTAAAAAAGTGAACATCACATGTAATTCTGAGAAGTATCCCTCCGCCACGACAGCTGTTCAGCCACGCCTCTACGTAAAGTGTTTGGTTATGGCTCCTGTGAAGACTTCATTATGCAGAAGACTAAGAGTTTGTACTGCGATGTATGTACGTACGGGCGAGTTCGAGAAATACTGAAATTTAATTACGTATGTGGAAAAATCTCTTAACGTGCTCTTATATTGAGTAAAAGAAAACTGCCACGAATGTAAACATAGCTCGCCACCGTACAGCACAGGCGCCGGAAACACGTGAACCAGTACACATCTCACAATCAAGACTCGGTTTTAAAATAGACATAATACTTATCACACAAAAAGTAAATTCTATGTAATGTTTATAAAAAAAATTACATAAGAGCACATAGCACTGCAGTTCCTAATTTCAATTATTTCTCGTGCCGCACTATATTTTCGTCGGACGAGTACATTACAAAAGTACGCCTCGAAGCCATTTCCAAGTTCGCCAACTGAAAACGAACGAATGGAGGAAAGAGAGTCCAATGAGCTAAAGGACACAACAACCACAGAACCTTCAGTTATGTTGCCAGCACTAACTGTCAAAACGGTCCTTATAAAAATCGCTCTATTGCATAACGTCGCTCAGTGCATCTGAAAACGAGTTAGTCACGAGAGAGGAAACGCTCTCTTTTGGGCCCATCGTGCGGCGGCGAACGGGCAGGGCGCGTGGGCGCGCTCGTCCCGATGCTGGCGTGGGCGTGGGCGTGGGCGCTGAGGCCGGCCCCCGCTGCGCTGCCGCTTCCATATGGCGCCGTGCCGCCGCCCCCGCGCTTCACGCCCGACGCGTCCCGGCGCCTAATATCTTCCGGCGGCGCGCACCCTGCACCGCCCACGCCCCGACACGTGCCGCTCCGGGTCGCGCCGGCGGTGGAAGGTCGCGGGTTCGCGGAGCCCAGTTACCTCGCGACCGCCGCGCTGGGGTGGCCTTTTCCCTGTCCTCGGTATCTAAGAATTTGAAGGAACAGTTTCAGGCGGTTTTATTAACTGTTTTTATTGATAAATATGCTTAATAATAATAATAATAATAATAATAATAATAATAATAATAATAATAATAATAAATGGAATCAGGACCAAGTATTCATTCTCCCAATATTTATCTCCAGTAATGGCCTTATAGAAAAACACGTCAAAGAAAACTTTTAAAAATTTGATTTCCTTCCAAGACTTTTAAAATTAATGCAGAAGTCTGTCATCTTAAATACTTGCCGCATTGTCCGGAACTTTCTAAATTCAGATTCTTAAATAAATAGCAAATAACACATTTGGTGGAAAGCCCGTTGTTATTTGAGAACCAGGTCTTCCTGTGAAACACCAATGTGTCAATATAAATAATAATAATAATAATAATAATAATAATAATAATAATAATAATAATAATAATAATAATAATAATAATAATAATAGAGGCTTTATTGATACGACGAGGTTCGGGCCATCAGGCTGGCTATAATATGCGTCATATTAAATACCCTACCCCCAAAGTAAAAATTCCTGTTCTTATCATTAGAACTTCATATTGCGTAAAATCAACAGCAAAATATCTCAGCCCTTTCTACAGTACAGAAGTGAACATTGTTAAAGATTTTCCTAGAGATTTTGAAAAAAGAAAAAAAACACTTTAATATCGAAATATGAATTTCAGTGAAAATCTCAGTATCTATATTTTCGCACGACTACGGTACTTTTCTCTGTTCTACGTATTGAAGACCGCGGAAAAAGCTTAAGTTCTAAAACATTTTCGCCATGTCGCTTCTAAAAATGTCTCAGAGAGTACTTTCTCCCTTCGTCGTTTCCCTGTGACTTAGATTTGGTATTTGTTCCAGGCGGAGTGAAATTGTCTTGGAATGGGAAAGCATATTACTAGTCAGTCATTCACCTTTTTAGAACTTATAAACATAACATATTATATTCCTGTTAACATGAATACTTTATATTGATACTCAATATTGGCTTCAGAATTTAAGTTATTTGTGACCCGCTATGGAGGAAAAGAGTACCACATTAATAAAAGGGAAATAACAATAGTGCTTCTTTTGGACTAAGGAAAAAGAACTTGCTCAGATCGAAACACGTAACAAGTTCTAGATCTTGGCATTTATTTAAAGATGTACCGATAAGCATGGTAGAACGATGTGAGGCAGGATTTGTAGAACATTCCCACGCACGTAACGCTTATTCAAGGTGTTGTGTGCCTCCTACTTTGCTCCAGAAAGGGGATCGGTAACCATAGTTCAGTGAATTAGTACTCGTTTGTTTGGTTCAGTGATGGCATCGAATTAAACAGCTTAATTACTGGCTGAGGCGGATCAGGGAATCATCCGATGTCACCCCAGTGGTCAGCGCCGAATCTCGCCATTCTGCGGGGGAAGAACGCCGCCGCCTCCCGTGATAAAATCACGCACTACACTTATGGTACTTTTTACCATAGCTGTTGACGCACCCGTAAACACGAAATTAATCAAACTGCTCAATGGACCGTTTGGTGATGAACAGTGAACTCGTTCAGTGACAGACTCGCGGACAAGGCTATTTACTAGCCTGGCATCAAATTGAACAGCGTTATTGAACGTAATTAACTTGAAGGTCAATTTGAAATGGTCAGTGAATTGCGTTAGGGGACCTTTAATTTGATTTCACATATGCATCAACTGCAAATATCAGAATATTATAACAGCATTCGAGTGTTAACGAAATTATCATATGTCATATTATTTGTAACATTCTGTATCTGATGTTCTTGATATTAATGAGTGTTCATAGCTACTTAAAGATTTCTAAGACATTAGTCCTCAATGCTTTATGTATCTTCTCTTTTTTGGGAGAAGTTGTTAATAAAACTTGAATGAATATTCAAATGAATTATGATGGTGTACGGCTGGAAAGATGTGATCAGAAAAGACACTGTATTCAACGAATTCACACCGACGTGACAATCATTTGAGTGACAATTGCGAAATAATTTAATCAGATATATGCGACGTAATAATTCTGTAACTCAATAGATATTAAAGTATCCAATGCAACTGGAACATTGTCTGCCGTCAGTTCATCATCTATCAGCAATCAAACATGTGGGCATTCGTTGACATTTAATTATCAAGGTTCATGGAATGTACAAGATTTTCAGTAATATCTCACCATTTTCGAATTGCTTTTTATTGATATAGTCATATGAGAGCGTTGCGAATGCAGAAGTTTTAGGTAAGCTTAATTTAAAAATCATGAAGTGATCATTCGTGCAGTGTATAAAATATAAAACGAACAATCTGTCAATAATATTTCTTATTACGAATTCAAGATTATCCTCCTAATTACTTGAAATAGCTTAATAAAACTACTTTCCTTGTTCTTTCGATCGTTCTTTCTTTCCTTAATTTATTTATTATCTTCTAATTATATATATATATATATATATATATATATATATATATATATATATATATATATAATTGCTGCGTCATTATCACAAATACTAACAAATTTTCAGTAACTTCAAAGCAACTCTTAGTTGGGAAACAGCCGTTTGGAACGTATGATCACCCCGACGCCGGGACTAAAGTTGGGACGAGGACACGGGAGAAAATGGAGGTGTGGTGTGCGGGGCCGTGAACCAAGCCTTGCTCCGGTAAAACTTAGCATTCATTAAACAGAAAGAAATAAAACGAATATAACTTATTACTCGAGTCTTCAATATATCCAAATATTAGTACCCACCAATAATAAATAGTAGTTGGACCTTGATCTTTCAAACTACATTGTTCAATACTGAATACTCAAATTTATGAGCTACTAGCCTGTACATATTTCTCCGTTGCGACCAACAATTCCAAGATAGGATTGTGTCCACTCTGTATGTAGCTTGACTGCCGCACAGGTGACCTCCGTACGTGTAATGGTTTGAAGTCTCATTGATAAGAAAAACGTGCGTGTCGTAAATTTACCTTTCAAAGGCTGTTTGAACCAATCGACTGCGGGACTCGTGTGGTTGCGCAAGAAAGAGGGAAGAAAAACACATCAACCTCTGCCTGGATAGCACAACCTCCATAAAACCTCCTCAGAGACAACGAAGAAAATCTACGTCTAGCGCTTATACCTCAAAGGATAGATCGACGGAACAACGGCAGGATCTAGGGCACGTGATCGAAGGACGTGCAGAGAGACGGCGACGGTGGAAATAGAGAGGGAGAGTGGTGAAGATAGCAAAGGAGCAATGGCTTCAGTGCTTATAAATGGCGGCAGAGACAGCTTGTACCTTTCTACAGGGGTAGATCCCAGGTCTAGAGCGTATCACTGATATAGAGGTTATAGTTCCATTTATATATGCCATACAGTAACATACAGGTTATACTTAGCATTTTGCAAAATATTTTGAATTGAGACATTAAAGATGACTTGTCTAAATGTATTATATGGGGTCAGCTAGATCTTCCACAAAAGATTATTATGTTCTTGCAATATTTTTAAGTATTCTCTGTCAGACTCCAAGCTCCCCAGTTGGTCAGAAGGGTTAAAAACCTTAATTAAGCCACCTACCGGCATAAACGCCATAAACCTCCATAAACGGGCATAAAATCGGCATAAACGCCGGATTAAGCCACCAACTGGCATTGTTTGGTCGTGGCGGAGACAAACATTAATGTTGTAAAGGAGATGCGATAACAGCGTGAAAAGTAAATAATTTAATAAGAAATTTATTAATTCTCGTTGAACAATGCGTTCACATACAATTCCTAAAAAAGTGGCAATTTTCCATTTTGGGAGAGATATGGACATTATTTTCTGTATCTAAAAAAATCCTGTTTTAAAAGAATGCAAGAGGTATTCGTATCATATTGAGGGTAACAACCTGTGTAATTTTCTATTTTTATTGCCTTTCAGAGCTATAATCTCACTTCGCTTCTGCAATGATTACCTAAACGTAGATAATGAGGGATCTGCCATGAGGGTGGGAATGAGCGTCAAAGTTGGGAATGAGGAGTAGATGGCGGAGGAAGTTGATTGATTGATTATTGATTACGTGCACGTCATCAAAAATCCTTCGTACGCCTTCCTTCGGAGGGGAAGTAAAGTCGGCTTTCCCATGTAGTAGATTTACTGCATGTAAAAGATCCTCAAGCCTAAATGAAGCCTCTGAACAAAATTGAGTTCCATCTGTTTCGTCGCCCAAGATAATACCTCCTTTCTCCGCTAGGTGGTGAAAGAAGCGTAGCTAAATTTGCGTGGTTAGACGGAAGAGCGAGCCTGATGACCCGAGTCTCGCCACGTGAAATAAGGCATTAACTAACTAACTAACGTCAACTTATAGGGCCATTTGTTCCGTTAGAGTAGCGGATGTTTTTGCCGGTAGGTGGCGGTGATTCCTCCCCCTCTGGATGGGAAGATCCGCTACCCACATACCCCTCAAGGGGGCGCCCCGCAATCAGTAATAAATCTATCAACCGTTAGGATACTGCTTCACCATTCGCCAGGCATTGATCGGAGAAACCACGAAAAATTAGGCGGCCGCGAGAATCCTGCAGGCAGGGACTGGATTCAACCTAGTGTCGAAATTCCGCCTGCAACGGAACTCGAAGTCTTCGACCTTCCGGCCAGAGTCGCTGATAAGGAAGGATCGCGCAAGGTTTGTGCGCCATTCTTTACGGTACCGCTCCGACATTCAATTGAAACTGATCAGAGGAAACCTCGACCATCAGTTAAACGATCAACTATATTTCGGGCAATGAAACTTTGGGCTTGGCGGTGCGGAGGCGTCTCTACAAGACCGTAACGGCAGGCGCTGGACCTTATCATGGAGTTATGAGTGTTCACAGTCCTCACCGACCTGCTTTGCCAATGGAACGTCAACATCTCCACGTGCGCCACCCAAGGCACGATTGGGCTTAGGGCGTGGGTCGCCGGGCTCAGGATCTCCAACTCAAACGAAACATAAGAGCGTGATAGGTCCCAAACGATTATTATTTCATACGAAG
This sequence comes from Teleogryllus occipitalis, assembly GCA_011170035.1. Lineage (NCBI taxonomy): Eukaryota > Metazoa > Arthropoda > Insecta > Orthoptera > Gryllidae > Teleogryllus > Teleogryllus occipitalis. Next base: position 5,187 of record BLKR01004861.1, on the reverse strand, counting down.
GTATCTTAACGAACAGGAAAATCATCTAACAATGCAAGAGCTTGTGTGTTTGATATTATTGCACCACGTGAGCGCTAACCGACATTTGATTGTTTTGTGTTTACGGGTGCCTCAACGGGTGCCTTATGGTGAGTGATCCCGTGCGTGTAGTGAATAGCGGTCTTCCTAAGCGGCGGTGATTCTCCCCGCTGGAACGTTATGACATCCGCCCTCGGTCTAAACTTCAGTTTGCGGGATTTCCCCTTCCAAATATCTCCCCCAGCGGGACGCCGTGGCGGCCTCCTTATTCAAATGAACTCTAAACTCTCGACTAGTCTCCCGTCATATGTGATGGTGCAGTGCATGTAAGTGTGTGTGTGTATGTGTGTGCACAAGCAAAGGATGTATATGCATATGTGTGTGTGCATATAGAGGAGACATGGATGATGACGGAAATATTGCAAGCGGTCCGTAGCCCGTTGTTATCGTCTTGCTTCCGTATTCTCCAGGTTTTGATAGGAAATACCACGGAAAACTATCGATCCAAGCAGCTGGACGCAAGTATACTCCTCCGAATTCGTCCTAGATATACGTATATATGTTGAAATTCTGCCACCTTCGCGACTGGGATCCTAGAACCTGCCGGTAAGAACTGCTGCAGTGATAACTGTTGCTCTGAGCCATCTTGACCGGTGCGAGGTATTCATCGAAAGGGTGAACTAAGTTCAACTTACGTTGTCATTCCTCATCGATGATCTGCTTCGACCCAGCCATTTAGCAGGTTACGAAAGTCTTGCCGTCGATGGAATTCAAATCTAGGACCTCCGGATGGCGAGGCTTCAGTTGAGGTTTCGCAACTACATACGCAATCGCAACCCAATCTTCCTCTGTTTTTCTACTTCTAACATATGAATTTCTAACTGCAGAAAGGTAACTAGTTCGCGTTTATTAATTTTACAGGAGAAAGAAAAAACTATATAAAACCTGTTTTCTCCTTACGATGTATTTTTTTGCATATGAAGGCAGACATAGGCTATCGAGAGACGAAGTTTAGTCTCTGCAGTAGATAATGCATTGACCTACTCCCAACCCTCCCACCAATAAAAATATGAAAAAATGGGCTAATCCTTCAGGAGTTAGCGATTCATATGGAGGTTACCTGAATAAGAACTTCGCGATCTCCCAAGATAGCAGAGCAGTGGCCTTGGACCCCGAATCTTGAGGATGGTGGTGGGGGCAGCGGGCGACGTCATGTGGGTGATGGAAGCACGCACGCGGCCGATGCGATGTCTCGTCCGTGGCCACGAGATAGCCAGCAGCGCACGCGGGCGAGCACGCGGCAGGTGCTGGCATATCGGCATGCTCTTGCGCGCGACCGATTGGAGGCGTTTCTGGGCTTTATCTCCACACTCTTTGTCGCGTTTTCGATTACACAATATCGAAGAACGAAAATAATAATAGCGTTTAACTTATGTCTTTCTAGGTTTCATTCGTGACACTTTCGGAATGGTCAATTTTAGCATATGTCTTTTTAATATCATTTATTAAATAAAATAATCCTATGATTTTGTAAGACTACCTTGTTTTCAATTTATTATTTATTTTTTATTTTATTAGTTTTTTATGTTTAACAGATATTTTACAGAATTCAAGTATTAATCAGTCGTATGTGGATTCCCATGCATGAGGACAGAAGGAACTTTAAATATAATTGACTTCTAACTGGCAAAACAATACCGTTTACGTAACTGTGGTCGCCAATGACCTAGCTGTTTATAAGGTGACCTTAAATAAATATTGTTTTTTAAATAACGTTTACAGTAAGGAAGTATAATATATTATTTAGATGCATGTGAGCAAAGCAGGGCAACAATAACAAAGTAAAGAAATGTATTTTCTTTTACGAAAACGAAGAATTGAAGTGTAAATCTGTATTAATGAAGTTACGCATGTTGAGAGAATTTTAAGAGTAATTAAATAGTGAGAAACGTCACAGTACGAAAGGTGCAAGGGAGTTACAGGGAGCAAATTCTATTGAAGTGGTATATTTCTGGATTATCGAGTAAGTTTACATGTAGATGGTTGGTATTCATTTCACAGCAAGGATATTTGAAGTTTATTTCTTCGCTCTTTTGCCAAAATGTTAGCATATCTTCATACTATTTTGTTTTTGAGTGCAATGTGTGCGTTGTGTTGTTGCAGGCCATCTCGGAGACGTTCGGGCGCGGCGGGTCGCATGTGGACGAGGAGCTGCCCGACTGGGCGACGGGGCTCAGCCCCGAGACGCGCGTGCCCATCGTGCTCCACGACCACCTGATGACGGACGCGGCGCTGGGCACGCTGCCCATCAAGTCGGAGCACTCGTACTCGCTGGCGTCCGACGGCGACTCCGGACCCGACTCCCCGCTCTCCCGCGGTGAGCACTTGCGCGCGCCACGCCCCGCCCCTCCCCCGCCACGCCCCGCCACGCCCCGCCACGCCCCGCCACGCCCTCGCCACGCCACGCCTCTCCCCCGCCACGCCACGCCACGCCCCTCCCCGCCACGCCACGCCCCTCCCGCCACGCCACGCCCCTCCCACGCCACGCCACGCCCCTCCCACGCCACGCCACGCCCCTCCCCAACTCCCCAGCCCCTGCACTGCCCCACCCCAAACCCCCCACCCCCTGCCCCACCCCCACCCCACCCCCTGCCCCACCCCACCCACACCCACCCCGGCCCCTCCCCAACCCACCGCCCCCGCCCCGCCCCCTCCCTAAATCCCCGCCCCCAGCCCCGCCCCACCCCAAACACCTTCCCATGACCCGCCCCACCCAAAACCCATACCCCTGCCCCGCGTTCCCCAAACCCCCGCCCACAAGGCCTTACCCCTGTCATGGCCCGCCCTTCCTACGACTGGCGCATCTCGCCTCACATACGAGGGTTATTTTGATAATAGGTGTAAACATCTAGATAAATGGTGAATCAGATGGTTATATATAGTGTTATATATCTGAATAGTGTTGATTCAGATGGTTATATATATATATATATATATATATATATATATATATATATATATATATATATATATATATATATATATATATATATATTGAAGTAATTGGGTTAAGTTAAATGTTCCTAAGTAAATTTTGCTGGTAAACGTTTTTATTATATCTTCCACCAACTTTGTGTGTTTTCGATTGTAGATGATATTTCTTTTTAAACAAAATCAAAAAAAGTGTATTTCTTCCACGCCACTTCTTTTGTATAAAATATCTCAAGTCAGCAAATATTAATTTTTATTGTTTCAAACACGAAACACTTAACTTAAAACGAAAACTAATTTTCCGTATCTTTGACGTATTGGAGTGTGTTTACTGCAGAACGAAAGCAAACACAACCCACAGATTTCATTAAAAGCACACCGCAAAATCAACATCGTTCCTCGATTAAACGCACTGTCATAACTGCGGCAGCAGCTCTTGAGCCGCGTGAGAGGCTAGCTCTAAAATTTAACCTTGTGCCCCTCTGAAGGAGAGACGCGGCTGAGAGCTCCAATGGGCTCCCAAGTGCCTCTGAGCGCTGGCGCAGGTGCCCATTGGCCGAGAGGTCTCCCTCCGCGGGAGTGCTTCAAGAGCCGTGGTATCACTGCCCAGCGAGCACTCACTATTCGAAATATGTTCAACTTCGGGCACAACACATTGTGCAAGGTGGTGTACGGTATGCATTGAAACATGTTACGTAATTAAAGGTATGACCAAGAAAAAATGGAAAAATCCACATAAGAAATTAAATACGAGCTAAATCCCCAGTGATACATGTTAAGCGGAAACAATTGCTGAAAATATCTACTGAAAGTCGGTTATCAGAACCTGCAAAGGTGGCTCAGGGCATCAACTGATGTCTCCGCAGAGCCTCTGACCTGGGTCCTGGGCTTCGAGTCCCGATGTTAGCAGGATTTTCGACACTACCTTGTCAGCTAGGTAGAATTCAGCCGCTGTCTGGAATGAAGGCGAACTTAGAGATACCCTTAGAGGTAATTAGCCGGAGCTACCATGAAACAGCTGTCAGTCCGTACCATTAAGTTGAAACTTTCAAAATGTAGATACTGGCACCATTTTGACAGAGGTTTATTCACCAGAAATGTAGTTTAATTACACAAGTTTAAGTACATTAAAACGTCGTTTAGACATTTCAAAATTATGTTATTACAAGTTAACGCGGTTTTTCACAATCTTCAATAATTTTTCGAAAGTCTCACAATAACTTCATGAAATTAGTGATGAAGAATCGAAATTACACTTTTTAATGAAAGAGTATTATTTACATTTTATAGTATCATAATACGAATGTTACAATTACACGAATGCTCGTAACAATAAATAAACAATAAATAACAGAAAATGAACACGTATATTAAGTGTCACGTATGTTCTTTCATCTTTCTTATATTTATTAAATATATTAATTTTAAAAGTTACGAAAATAAAATATTGTTATTGGGAAAATCTATTTTCTTTTCTTCTTTTACGCCCTCGTTTTCTTCCACTTTAGAATAAGAAAGACAGGATCTCGGGTGACCGATGCCCGTTGCTGAGACACTACACTCGCGTTCGTTTAAAATTGACCACAGAAACGATCAAAGCTAACACACATCTTGGTTGAAGTCAAAAAACTGTTGCCTCGAAATGTTGCTGCCTCGAAAACGCTTAGGCTCAATTCTTTAGCATCCACGCGCCCTTTCAATGCCACTGTCAAATGATTGATTGATTGATTTTTTCGTGTTTCCGGGCGCGTCAACTGCTTTGGTCATTAGTTCCGTTAGTGTAGTGCATGTTTTTTTCGGGAGATGACGGTGATCTTCCCCCGCTGGATGGCGAGATCCGGCGCCAACCTACCATCGACTAGTGGGGTTTCCCCCTAACCAAGACTCTCCTACCAGCGGGGCACCGCCCCAGCCTGCACAAGCTGTAAGCTCCCGACCGGTCTCCCGGAATATGTTGTAGTGTAGTGCATGTTAGTGTAAGTGTGTGTAAGGGGAGAGGATAGGAGAAGGAAGAGGAAGGACAGATCGCGCGCGGTCCGTGGCCCGTTTGGTAGGGTACTGCTCCGGCATTCGCCTGGTGTTGATCGGAGAAACCACGGAAAACTACCGAGCAGAGAATTCTCCTCCAGACAGCGACTGAATTTGACCTAGCTGAAGAGCTAGTGTCGAAAATCCTGC